>PVHP010021199.1:0-30767 GCA_004024765.1 Zapus hudsonius
AATAATTGTCTTATTTTGGGTATCTCAAGTTTATTGCTTCTAAATAAACTAACTCTTAAGATATATTCCCTGCTTCAGGGTGCAGCCTCAAGCTCAGACAATGGTCTTCCTCTGAGGAAAATGATTTCAGCCTCTGTGGTTGTGTTTCCAGCCTCTCCTGGGTAATTGGTATGTTTTAGAACACGGAAGCTGAAATGCTGCTTTGCTATCTATTCATGACGATTTCCAGGTTAAATCAATTTGTTTAAATTTGTTGATAAAAATAGTGTTTTCAGGACTAAAAATAGGTTCTGTCTGTATTTATAGCTATTAGGTATTTTAAAAATAAGTGTGTCTACTTTCATACTTCAGTTATGGCCTACACTGTCTCAAAACAAGTAAACTTAAAGCTTAGACAAAGTAAATTTAAAAGTTTATGCCATTCTTCAAATAGATAGTTTATCTCTCTCTCTCTCTCTCTCTCTCTCTCTCTCTCTCTCTCTCTCTCTCTACTTCAAGGTTAGTGTAACTTCCTTTCTTTCTAAGGGTTCTAACTACCTATGTAGAAGCCAAGGTCAATTGGAATCACTGGAGCTAAAAAGGTCAGTGTTTTGGCCTCTTCTCCCAGGTCACAAGGCCACTGGAGATAATGGGACCCTGGCCATCTGATAAGTCATCTATCTTTCTGATCAGGGAGGACATGGAGACCCAAAAAATAAAAATGGGTGTACAACCCAAGGCAGGAGAGTCACAAACGAGGAAATCCATTCTCCAGGCTTCCCTAAGGGGGAAGGTCACATGGTCAACATGGCCTTGACTCATCCTGACTGATAACACCTGGTACTAGAGACGCCATAGTACTCCTTCCACATCCCAGAAATCTTCTTTGGAGTGCCATTAGTAATCCCCAAAAGTATATACTTAATTAAATCATGCCTGCCTACTTGGTCTTAAATACGGAGAGAAAAATGTATAACCAAAAATATAGGGTTAAAATATTTTGGGCCACTCTCTACTAATTCTAGTCCTATTAAAAAAATCATAGATGTCAGGATAATTACTTTCAAATTTGAGTATATATTTATATATGACTCTAGCTAAAAGTCACTTAAAAGGCTTTCTTAGGCCGGGCATGGTGGCATACGCCTTTAATCCCAGCACTCGGGAGGCAGAGGTAGGAGGATCGTCATGAGTTCTAGGCCACCCTGAGACTACATAGTGAATTCCAGGTCAGCCTGGACTAGAGCAAGACCCTACCTCGAAAAACCAAAAAAAAAAAAAAAAAAAAAAAAAAAAAGGCTTTCTTATTTGTAACAATGATAAATCCCTTCTAACTTGTACAAAATCACATGGTTTAAACATCTTCATCACTGCCCAAGATAATAAATTTGCCATTATCAAGATTAAATATAATATATATGTTCCTAATAATGCTGTTAATATGTCATTTGCTTTGCAAGCCATATAGAAAAAGATTTGGACTATATCAGACACTACTGTGCCATTCGGTGGATAGTTCTGTTGGTGGATCTCAATCAGATCATGATCATATGGTCCTGAGAGAATCTAACTCCATCTGCTGGGTTCCTTCAAATGCTCTCCAAGGCCTGGAAGTCTACAGGAATGAAAACCCCAAAGATATCCTGTTTACTGTATACCCATTTCCCCTTCACCACTTGTGTTTGTTCTTTTACCCCAACATTTTCTTCTGGGACTGTCTTTCTACACTTCACCAATATACTTTTGGGGTTATCTTAATCCCTCTAGAGAAGTTTTCCCTACTGCCACACCCCACAGCCCCACTTAGCTCAACTCAATTGGAATGATTCTGCACCCCAATTCCCTAATGGCTGGTAAGGTTACTTTTTTGGGGGGGTTGTGACAGGTTAGTGTGACTGGGACCCCAAAGGTAAAGAGCAGGAGGTCCTTGGACTTAAGTTTGCAGTCTACACTTATCTCTTGCCTTACCTGAGCCCCTCCCTAGAATGGGAGGTCTTTTTTACTAGAACCCAAACTTATCCTGGAACTGTGATTGGTCAAAACCAAACCAATCACACTGGCTCACCTAAGCCAGAAAGATATGCTCATCTGAAACTGACAAATTACTCTCTCTCTCTTTTTCCTCATGGCAGGCAAGTATATTCATCTGAATCTCCAGGGTTAGATAAGGCCCCTCACCACAGCCTGGTAGAGCCCAATTTAAGAGGATTATGAGTTCTAAGCCAGCATGGGCTACTTAGTGAATACCCATTGAAACAAAACAGCCGAATGTGAGTAGGATTATGGAAAAGAGAATTTATTGAATAGTGTCTTTCTGCATTAGCAATTTTAATATGGGTTTTTATTGGTTATCAACAATGTTTATGTCTCCTCCATCCAGCACTCCTGCACTGCCCACCCTGGATCCTGACCTGGTGGATTCTGGATTTAGTCTTCTTCCTCCATTTCTTTCTTGATCCAGTCCACATAGTTTAGTAATTTAGTGTAGAAGCCATATCCCTCACCACAGCCAATGCCCCAAGACACAATTCCTGTGGCCACCCAGCGATCACTTTTGTGGTCCCTCACTGCAAAAACACTTCCACTGTCCCCCTGGCAGGAATCCTGCTTTAGACTTGGGTCCCCAGCACAGAACATATTTTGAGAAAACACATCCTTACTCTTTTTTTTCTGGAGCCAGTTCTGGCATGCCTCTCGCTCAGCTACAGGCATACGGACAAACCTCATGTCATGAGCAATCTTTTCCTCCGTTATCCCAAAGCCACTGACATATCCCATGAGGCCTATGTCATAGAAGGTCTCATTGTCAGGGAGGCAGATAGGGAGGAGATTAGGGCCCAAGGTGACACTATTTTCCAGCTCTATCAGGGCAATGTCACCCTCAAAATTGTGGGATTGGTCCTGACGGTAGTCTGGGTGGATGATGACCCTACTGACAGGGTGATTGCCCAGTTTCATGATCTGTTCCACATTTGTGTGACCCAGGAACACATCCACACTGGGAATGTTTTCTGTGTTGTGTTCCTTGGGGTAAAGGGTGTGGGCAGCGGTGAGGATCCAGCGGTCACTTAGCAGGGCTCCGCCCCCTCGCCCATAGATGTTGGTGAAAGCCTGCCAGGGGAAGTTGCCCATCTGGGCGTTCTGCCCTCCAATGATGCGCTGCTTCTGTTCCACGGGATGGACAGGCTTCCCACACACTGGAAAAGAGAGGCAGGGCTAGTTAGCTCCAGAGTCCCCATCCTTCCTGTGCTTAGCTCCGCCTCTTACTCTTCCCTTTTTCTCTTCCCATTCCCACACCCACTGACAGCGGCTTCTCCTTGCTCTTCTCTATTTCTCCCAGAGATTTCACTCCTGGATCTTTGCCCAGTAAGCATGCTGGCATATCAGGATCCAGTCAGTTGTCTGTGCCTCTCTCTCTCTCCTTTCTCCTGAGATGCTTGTTCCCTCTCCTTTTCTTTCACTTCATCTGCTTGTCACTTTGTGCTAAGGTGTCTCTCTTTGCTTCTGTCCTTGCTCTCTCCATGCTTCCTCTGAGGCCCTGAAAGGCTACAAAAGATACCCAGGATGGTCCCAGAGGGCATCCACTCTACCTGGAAGGCACCTTGGAATCTTTCCTCCCTCCTCTTCATTCTTCCAGATGCCCTGGGCTGTGCAGGTATACACTCCTGAGGAGAGAAGGGGTGAGAATCAAGGTGGGAGGTGATGGGCAAGAAAAGCAGGTCACCAGTGAGCACTGGCACTCACATGGTAGGGAGCAAAGTCAAGCAGTTCAAATTGATTAGTACTAATTATCAAAAGTGTTAAGAATGGGGCTGGAGAGATGGTCCAGTGGTTAAGGCACTTACCTGAAAAGCCTATGGATCCAGATTCAGTTTCCCAGTCCCCATATAAAACCAGATGCACAAGGTGGTGCATGCATCTGGAGTTTGTTTGCAGTGGCTAGAGGCCCTGGTGCACCTATTCTGTCTCTCTCAAATAAATAGGTAAGTAAGTAAGTAAATAAATAAATATTTAACAATAAGCTTTTGCTGGGTGGGGTGGTGCATGCCTTTAACCCCAACACCTCGGAGGCAGAGGTAGAAACATTGCTGTGAGTCTGAGGCCACCCTGAGACTACATAGTGAATTCTAGGTTAGAGTGAAACCCTACCTCAAAACACCAAAGGAAAAAAGTGTTGAGACTGCATGCATATATTTTGTTTTACTGTTAAGTCAGAGTACTAATATATATATGTACATATATATACATATATATACACACACAAACACACACACGCATACACACACACATATATATATATTTGATGTGTGATTTATTGTAAAAGTAGATATAAAAACTGGAAGGAATATATCCAAATTTTATCAGTGATGGCATCTTGGTAGTCAGATTGTAGATAATAATGCCACATCTTCTCTCCCTCTCTCCTTTCCTTTGTTCCAGGTCTCATTATGTAGCCTAGGCTGGCCTTGAGCTCGTTATGTAGTTCAGGTTGGCCTTAACTCTCCATCCTCTCGCTTCAGTCTCCTAAGTGCTTGGATTACTGGCATGTACCACCACACCCAGCAATAGCTACATTTTTTGATTGCTCACAACTGCTCTTATTGTTACTGCTTTATTTGTATTATCTGGAAGCGAGGTAGGGACACTTTCAGTTATGTATTAAATCTTTTCTTTTTTAAAAAAATATTTTATTTATTCATTTTCAAGCAGAGAGATACAGAGAGAAAGAGAGAGAGAGAGAGAGAGAGAGAGAGAGAGAGAGAGAGAGAGAGAGAGAGAGAGAGAGAACCAGGGCCACCACCACCTTGTGGGTCTGGCTTATGTGGGTATGTGGGTCCTGGAAAATTGAACCTGGGCCTTTAGGCACTGGAGGCAAGTGCCTTAACCACTGAGCCATCTCTCCAGCCCTCAGTTATGTATTATAATTTCTATCTATTTACTTATTTGCAAGGATAGAGACAGAGAGAGAGAGAGGAGAGAGAGAGAATATGGGTGTGCTAGGGCCTCTTGACACTGTAATTGAACTCCTTTGTCACTTTGTACATCTGGCTTTACATGGGTACTAGAGAATCAAACTCAGGCCATCAGGTTTTGCAAGCAAGCACCTTTAACTATGAACCATATCTCCAGCCTCATATCATCGTTTCTAGGTGAGGAAATTGCACATAAATAATTTGTACAAAAGTTCTTTTCCTTTCTTTCTTCCCTTCCTTCCTCTCCTTTACCCTCCTTCCATCTCCCCCTCCTTCTCTCTCTTTCTCTTTTGAAACAGGGTCTCCTATGTATCCTTGGCTGGCTTGGAACTCATGACGTAGACTAAACAGGCCTTGAACTTGTGGTGATTGTTCTGCCTCTATCTCCTGAGTGCTGGGATTACAAGTGATGCCACCACACCAAGCCCAAAGTCATAATTTTTTCCCCATGTGTGGTATGTGTGTGCATGCATGTCAAGCTCACCTATTCACCTATAGTCTAGCTGGCCAGCTTGCCCTGGGGATCTACCTCTATACACCTCCCAAGTGATGGGATTATAGATGTGTGCTCCCATGCCCAAATTTATGTGGATGCTGGGGTTCAAAACTCAGATTCTCATGTTTACATAGCAAGCGCTTTACTGACGAAGTCATCTCCCTAGACTCATCAAGGTCACAAAATTTCTAATTACCTTACTTAATCAAGATGAAAAATGAGGGTTGTCTAACTCCAAATCCAAGCTCTTAATGAATACACATATAACTAATTTTATTAATTAATTTATTTCATGTTATTGTTATTATTATTGTTTTTCAATGTAGGTTCTCATTCTAGCCCAGGTTGACCTGGAATTTACTATGTAGTCTCAGGGTGGCCTCAAATTCACAGTGATCCTCCTATCTCTGCTAGGATTAAAGGTGTGCCACCACACTCAACTAATTTTATTTATTTTCTAAAAAATATTTTTATGAGAGAGAGAGAGAGAGAGAGAGAGAGAGAGAGAGAGAGAGAGAGAGAGAGAGAGAGAGAGAGAGAGAGAGAATATGAGCATACCTGGGCCTCTTGTTGTTGTAAATGAACTCCAGATTCATATAACACATTGTACATCTGGCTTTACATGAATACTAGGGAATCAAACCTGAGCTGTCAGGTTTTGCAAGGAATTAACTTTAAGTGCTGAGCCATTTCCCAAGCGCATATAACCTACTTAGAAAACGTGTTTAAAACCTGAAATGCTGGATAATTTTTTTTGAGATAGGGTTTGCTCTATAGCCCAGGCTGGCCTGGAAGTAGTGAGTCTCCTCCTTTAGCCTCCCAAATGCTGGGATTACAGATATGTGCTGATATGCTTGGCTGTTAATGACTTCCTTCCTTCCTTCTTTCCTTCCTCCCTTTCTTCCTTCCTTCCTTCCTTCCTTCCTTTCCTTCTATCCTTTTTTTTTTCAGTGCTGAGGATGTAACTTTGGGCCTGGCATGTGGTAGGTAAGTGAACAATATCTCTAGTTTTGAAATCTTTTTAAAGAAAAGTCTTAGCCAAGCATGGTGGCACACCTGTGGTCCCAGCATTTGGGAGATGAAGGTAGAAAGATCAGAAATTCAAGGTCGTCCTTGGTTATATAGTAAGTTTGAGTCCAGCCTAAGTTACCTGACACTTTCAAATAAGAGAGAGAGAGAGAGAGAGAGAGAGAGAGAGAGAGAGAGAGAGAGAGAGAGAGGTTTTAAAGATACTCATAGATGAATTTCAGAGTCATCAAGTAACCCTACGTGTTAAATAAAAATCATAACAGCTGAGAGGGGGAAAGTCTTGCTGTAATCGGTGCAGGTAATGTTTCCTATTGTGCGTTATAGTGATGTTAGTAATGGTAGTGGTATTATTGGAAATGTTAATTAATGGAGATGGTGGTTATGATTGTGTTGGTGGTAGTGTTGATGTGGTGGTGGTGTCTGTGGTGTTGGGAGATACTGATGTTGGTAATGATGGTATTGAGGATGGCAATGTGGTGGTGGAGATTGTTGATGCTAGTAGTGATGATGGTAGTGGCTTGATGTTGGTGGTTTTGGTGTTAAAAGTGATGATGGTGATGGTGGTGGTGGCAATGATGGCATTGTTACTGGTGAGCCTAATGATGGTAATGTCTGTGGTGGTGGTAGTGAGAGGGGACTAATGGTTTATGGGATTCAAGTTTTTCTTTATATCACATCAGGTTCCTTTTTCTTCAAACCTACTCGATTCCTTTTGGCATTGTAATATAGGCTCCTGTAGCCAGTAGCTGGGATTCTTTGGAAGAAATTTCAGGAGCTATTCCAAACATATGTAGATAAGATGATGATTAGCCTGTACCTTGCACGGCCTCGCTGCTTCCAGCTCTGGTCTTCATTTTGTAATATGGTGCATGGCAGTAATACTGGATACTGGCTTCATAGGTGTTCACCCCTTTTGTGGTGATGTAACGGAAGTCCCCATTGGACAGGCTTCGGGGTTGCCCACAGTCCTTGACTTAGAGAGAAGACAGGGCCATTGGAGAGGGGAGCATACCTGCACAGGAACTTCTGTGGAGGTGTGCGTTGTCTCTGAGAGCCTCAGAGAAGTGTGGTCAGTGGGATGAGCACGTAGAATGGATGGAGTAAAATCCCGCTGAGATGCGTGCTCAGTGGTCCTTATGATGGGCCATGGATTTCAAAGGACAAGCCAGGAGGTGGGTCCCTTGGGGAGAGCCTAGTCAGGACTCCTCTTTCCTTCCCAGCTCAGGTCCCATGACTAGGGATGGCAGGTCTCCAGGGACAGGCACATGTGATTTGTGACTTACTCTTGCACGTGGGCATGGCACGATGCCATGTGCCATCATCCTGGCAGACAGCTGTGAAAGAGATCAGCACCTGGTCTCCCTGTTTAAGCAGAGGTTAGAGGTGCATTAGCACCAGGAGGTGTGCAGCTCTCATCTCTGCCCTGCTTCACACAGGAGCATAGACAGGTTTTCATGCTCAGACTTCAGCCCCTACTGATGTGGCATCTTCTTTTCCCTAGCCTGCCCTCAGCCTAGAGCAGTAGGTAGATGGTGCTCTCATCCCAGGACATCCCAGGGCAGATTGTCACAGCATCTGACTTTCTCCTAGGAGACTGGGCAGCCCCAGACTCTTACCTCCATGAGCTGGTAGCCCTGTTTGCAGGTGGCAATGAAGTAGTCACGGAACTGGTACTGAGGCTGCAGTTCCTGGATGATGGTGAATTTATCTAGGGTTTTTGGCTGGGGGCACTTGATGACTGTTGGAGAGACCAGAGGGTATGTTCATTTCAGAACCACATATCCTTCTTTCTCCCCACCTTTCCCTCATTAGTGGTCAGCAAGGAAATTCCTTAGGAACCTTACTTTCATTTTGACTTTAATTTTGGGTGCTGGAGACTGAACCCAAGGTCTCACACATGCTAAACACAAATTATATCACTGAACGACACTCCAACCTTAGAACCTTACTTTCAGTGGTGTAGTGCAGCTTCCAGCCCCGGCTGTCCCCTGACTCATCTGTGAAGAATAGCAGATCTACCTCATTGCTTCTGGTGTCAAGGTCAGGAGGCCTGTGCTTTCCACAGAACTCGCCCAGGTTTTTCCCACTGGCAAAGATCTGATGGGAAGAGAAATGGAGGTAGTAAATATGGGACATTTTTACAAAGGGACACTTGGATATCAGCCTGGTAGCTAGAGTGGTGGAGGTGGACTTCTGCCTGCTCTATGTTTTCAGCTGTAGGTGAAAAGGAATCTCCAGGACCCACTGACAGTTGTGTGGAAACTTTGGTAGCCTATGTGCTGCTGGTAAGCTCGATATGATCCTGCCCTTGTTGGCCAGAGGACCCAGAAAGAAGTGAGGATTTGAGGAGCATGTGAGTATGGGAAAGAAAGGGAGGGGCCTTTCAGGGTGTAGGGTGACTGTACCTGGAGCTGGTCATAGGATGGTGTACTTTCAGGGTGTAGGGTGGCTATACCTGGAGCTGGTCGTAGGGGCAGTGTACTTGCTGGTGGTCATCAATTTCGAAAAGCTCCAGAAACCTGAGGTGCAGAGTGAGGCCCCGTTCCACCCGGATGCTGTAGTTGCAGCGCAGATTCGGTGGGTAGGGCTGAGGGTACTCCAGACTGGAGATGTAGCCTGAGGGCTCTGTGTATAGCTCACTGCTGCACTCAGCTGTGAGCAGAGCCAGAGAGGTCACTGGGAGCTCTTGGACTAGCCCAGCAAACCCTCACTCAGTCCCTGCCACAACTTTATGCCCACCCTGTCTCACCCTGGCAGGAATGCCCATCCTTCTGAAGCTCATAGCCTGGGCGGCAGGAACAGAAGTAGCCACCGACATAGTTGTGACACAGATGTTGGCACTGGGGCTGGGACCCCTTCTCCACCGAGTTGTGCTGGGATGCACACTCATCAAGGTCTGGAAGAGATTTCAGAAGGAAAGGTTAAGTTCCTGTGCAGAGACTTCTGAGGTGGTGCTGGTCTGAGAGCTACTCACCAGAGGCCTGGAGACAAAGTCCACTCCTGGCCCCTGGACCTCCAGGCCTCTCTAATGCTCTCTGGAAACTGCCCAATGGGAACAGAGCATATTGACAGGCCCTTTCTTGTGGGGAGGAACCAGGAAGGCAGGGTTTTTGGTTCCTTTGGGTTCATGGTTGTTCCCCACCAGCCCCATCTTCAATATGTCTGAGGCCAGAAAGAAGAGCGATGCTCAGGGACCACTCACCTATGGCTTGGTAGTAGGCCAGGAAGCCCTTATAGAACATGATGGTCCCATTCTCTTCGTTGGAGAAGTCTGTGTGGAAGGTCAGTAGCATCTTGTTCCCTTGGGACACAAACTCCTTCTTCCCTGGGGGGTTGCCTAGTGGAGACCCCAGCTGTTGCCCACAGAACCTTCCCAGAGTTTTCTTGTCAGCAGAAATCTGGCAGAGGAAGGACAAATAAGAGGAAGAAGCCCTGCTTAAGAGCCTCGTCCCGTGTGTTAGTCCAGAGAAGGTCCTTCCTGGTCACAATTTCCTGGACTCTGGCTGCTGTCACTCCCAGGTGACTTCCTTTGTCCACCAAAGTCTTCCATTGACCTTTTGTTTTGTTTTGAGACAGGGTCTTGTGGGGTAGCCAAGACTAGCTTTGAAATCCTTCTGCCTTCACATCCCAACAAGTGACCAGCTCTTTGCATGCTGGCACATTACCTCTTCTCCATCACACTTAGTCTTCCCAACTCCATCATTTCCTGGAATCCTAGGTGTTTCTAGTCACCTTTATCATTTCTTCAATCCTGGGATTGTCCATCTTTATTTCCTCCACCTCCTCTTCTTTTTCTTCCTTGGTGTTTTTAAGACATCCTCCTGCCTCAGCCTCTCTAGTACTGAGATTATAGGTGTGTACTACCCTGCTTGGCTTTCTTAGTTTACCTTGTTCAAACCAAATTCAGACATGCTCTTCATATACCCAACTGGGTAGGACAATGTGCCTTGGTACCCAGCAGTCTTGGCACTGACAAGCATTGTCTTAGTATCTTTTTCTCTAGACCTTACAGATTCCTCAGTCCCTCATTCCTCACTATCCTTGCCACCAAAGGTCCTCTCCCCAACACTGCAGACTTATCAAGTCCTCTTCATAGGAAGATACATAATTTTCACGTTATTCTCTTGACATCTAGGCAATAGCCTGGAACGGCAGTACTGGAAATGCACAGGCTTTGCTTGAATCCTGCATCTTGTTTTTATTAGACATAGAAATGGGACTGGAAAGGACCCGCCCTTTGAGGTTACAGAACAGAGGTTACTGAGCTCAGTGTCCTTTCTGAGGCCATGTGCAATCTGCCACTCATGTTTAATTTCTTTATGTTCCTGTTGAGGCAGGTAGCCCTACAGGGAAACTGAGGCACAGTTGTTCCCCACAGACCTACAGCTAGTTATTTGACTCCTGCAGACAGTGAGAATGGGCTTCACTGCCTCTGTTTTTTCCACGATACTCACCGAGGCCTCTAACACCCACAGACACCTCGTCTATGCACCAAGAACCCCACTCTGCCAGCACTTCCACAGGACTGGGCAGTGTTGGGTGCAGGAATGTAGTCTAGGGTGTTCAGACCACAAGCCCTCCCTCAGCTTCCAGAGGGGCTCAGCTTCATCTTCCCTCTCTTGCCACCTGACTCCTACCTTGACATAGTCATAGAAACAGCCTTCAGAAGGCTCCACATCAAACTGCCAGAAGACAAGCTTCACCCTGTATCCCAGGGGGACTGTGATCGCGGTGGTTGTCTCAAAGTTGTTGGGGTAAGGCTTTGGGTACAGAGGGGACGTCACCTCCCCATAAAGCTTCTGAGGGGTAGGGATAGAGCTCCACACCCTGAAGAACAGGGTTGCCATGAGAAGGGAGAAGAGCCACCTGCCAAAGAGAGAAAGGGTATCTGTGGGGCTTGTGGGGTGCTATGGGGTGGCAGGGATGGGACAGGCATACTGCTCAGCTTTCTCCTCTGCCCATTCTAGACCTCACAGAGATGCTTTCAGTGGGGGCAGGGGTGGCCTCTGCTGATGATGCATTTGGGTGTTCTCCCAGTCCAGAGGTCACCACACTCCCTCCCATCATGCTCCCTCCCCAGTCTCCTCCCTGCTCCCCTCCCCATCCCCTTCTCTTCCAGGAATAGGACTGGCTTGGGACCAGTTAACTGAGGGTGAGGATTTCCAGCTGTGGCTCTGCCAGGTCTTCCAAGGCTTCAGCAAAGGCCTTTTGGGGAAACCATTCATCGAGTCTGAGAAACATACATGGGGGATCCTTCCCTTGCTGAGAGGTCCCTTCTCCTCGCTGCTCCTTATTATAAACCCAAAGCCAAGAATGGGAAAGTGGTCCCAGATCATATGTATAAGGTCTCCTCTGGTCCCCAGGAGGAGGGTGGGGAGTGTCCCCTTGAGTACGTGAGTGTACCTTAGTGATAAGGACTTTGGGGAGCAAAAGGGGGTCCCAGTCGCCTTGAATACATGTGGGAACAGTCTTGTCTCTTATGCCCTGCTCTTCCCTCCCTCGGTGCCCATCAGCCTTACTCACATTTCTCAAGGCCAGGCTAGTTTTGGGTCCTTAGCTCTCCTGATAGCGTCTTCATGCACTGTGAGTTGAGGGAGAGGACCAGCATGCAGAGGAGGGAAGGGAGAGGGAATGACTGTGGCGGTAGAGCGGGGACCATTCCCGGAGGAATGTTGTAGGAACTATTTGCATAAAAAAAAAATCTGAGTTTCCACTTTAGGTTTTAGTTTTGAAATTTTTGTTGGTGGTGCCACCTGCTGGTCTACATGTGGAAGGGCCAAGTAGATGGGGTGGGGATGAATTTTTAGGGACCAGGACATATTGCTTGTTGGTTCTAAATCTGATCAGCATTCCTCAGAGGCTGTGCTTTCAAGGTTCCTCCCCTGGGGAAACACAAGCACACCCCAGATGGGGCTCAGACACAGACAAAAGGAGGATTCCATCAAAACCGGTTTCGTGAAACAGAGTTTATTGGGGTTACTTACAGAGCAGGGTTAGGGGTTGCTGCTTACAGGAACATGGGTGACTCAAAGGCAGCTGCATCACCAAAAAGCCCACCCCAGCATAGCTGGTGGCTCCTGGAAGCTGCATCTCTGGAATCAGTGCAGGAGACACAGGCATTTCAGCTGGTGGCAGCTCCCCAGGGCAGGTGGGACAGTCGCTTCTCCCAACAATTGTGCTCAGGGAGGGGTCTTTTAAGTTTTAGCTCTCTCATACTTGACCTTCTGAGGCTCAGCCTTCCTCTTCTTCTCAGGAGGGAGTGTTAATTAGAGAAAATTGTTACACAACATTGGTCAGTCTGTCTACCCTCCACGTTTTACTGCTTTTATAACCGGGGCTCTCCATGGCCACAAGGACCAGATGGCCATTTGTCCTATAGAAGACTCGACCTACAGAACAGGCCTCCTAGTTCTTGTATGTTTGTAGACGTCTTGCTTGTTTCCTTTATTAGATTAACCCTTTCATCCCTCCACCCACATGCCCATCCACTCATGCATTTATGGGATTACCTTTTTAGGTGCCAAGCACTTTCCCAGAAAATGGATTTCAAGGACTCACAAACATAAGGACAGTTGTCTGTTTGACAGTGACCAGTCACCATGGAATGTGGCAAGAATACTAAGGTTTGGAGGGTTTTCCCCAAGACTTGTGTGTTGGAACAGAGGCAGGAATCCAGTGGCAGGGCTGATCCATACTTTGACTTTGGCAGGCTAGGATAGACAAAGGAGAGGGGAGAATTGTGTGAGTGTCCATAATGGGAGCAGAGGAAGCAGGCAAGGAAAAGGAAGTCTAATAAGTCAGCTGAAGCAGTCTCATTTCATCCAAGGAACTCCAAGTTCTTTCTAGGCATTCATGCAACACACTAGGGGTTCTTAGTTCTGTTCGAGCATAATGTACTTGATCAGAAAGTGGCAAACCTGGATCTCACCAGCTCAGGTCCAGCCCCACTTAAATTTGGGGCTGGCTGTGTTGGTATATGCTTTTAATTCTAGCACCCGGGTAGGCAGAGGTAGGAGGATGGCACTCATTTGGAGGCCAGCCTGGAGCTAGAGTTCCAGGTCAGACTGGACTAGAGTGAGACCTACTTTGGCCCCCACCCACCCCAGAAAAAAAAACTTGGTCCAATCATGCAAATAAGATATAGACCTATATCTACAGAACTATATAGATCTAGACAAACATATATAGAAATAGATATATTTTTAACCTTGCCAGAGAGAAATACAGCATTCATAAAACTTTTAAATAATAAAAATAAGTAAAAATGCTACATGTTTATTGAAAAAAAAATAGCCCAGTACAGAATAAGGGAAAACAGAGCAGTTAAAATTGCGCTACCTAAAACAGTCTTTGTTTAGTATTTTGTTTCATTGTTGAAACAGGGTCTCCCTCTAGCCCAGGCTGGCCTTAAACTCACAGTGATCCTCCTACTTCAGCCTCCCAAGTGCTGGGACTAAAGGTGTGTGCCACTCTACCTAGCTTATTTAGCATTTTGAGAATATTTTAAATAGTATTTTGGACTGTATATATATAGGTTTTAAAAGTAGAAGCAACAATGTATATGTATAACTTTGGATCCACCTAATTTTCTCTTTCTTTGAATTCTTTTGAAAGTTTGAGACAGGATCAAGGTTTGTGTTAAGCCAGGACAGCCTTGAACATGAGTTTATCCTACAGTTTCAGGTTCCCAAGTAGTTGGGATTGTAGGTGTGCATCACTGTGCTTGGTTTAGATTTTCTTTCTTTCTCCTTCCTTCCTTCCTTCCTTCCTTCCTTCCTTCCTTCCTTCCTTCCTTCCTTTCTTCTTTTTCTCCTTCCTTTCTTTTTCTCTTTCTCTCCTTCCTTCCTACTTTCTTCTTTCTTTCTTTCTTCTTTTCTTTTTCTTCCACAGAGATTGAACACAGTGCCTTATACATACTAGGTGAGCACTCTACCACTGAATTATATCCTTAGTCTTTTTTTCTTTTTAATTTGAAACCAGGTCTCACAAAATTGGTCATGTAGCCCAAGCTGGCCTTGAAATTTTGATCCTATTGCCTCAGCCTGCTGAAACTCTTCTATTTTACAAAGATAAATTTAACCTTTGGCCTTAGAGCAAATTGACTCTTTCAACACTAACATATTCTTTTCTCTGCTTTATGTATTCATTTTCTTTCTTTTAATTACATGTGTATATGTGTGTGTGGGGGGTGGGGGGTGGATAAGCCATGACACATGTGTAGAGGTCTGAGGACAACCTTGTGGTATTTTTCTTCTCATCCCACTTTGCTTGAGACAGGGGGTTCCCTTTTTTTTTTTGTTTTAAGTTCTTCTTGCCACTCTGTGCTCTATTATAGTCTAGCTGGCCTGCAAACTTCTGAATTCTTCTGGCTCTGCCTCCTACTGTCATAGGCATGTTGGGATACAGATGCATATACCACTTTGTGTAGTTGACTGAGGAATTTAACTCAGGCCAGCAAGATTGCAAGCAAGCACCTTTAACCAGTGAGCTATCTCTCCAGCCCCTATGTATTTATTTTCTGTTCCTGCTGAACAATTTATTTACTCATTTACTTTAGAAATAATTAGTAAATTTACTCAAAAGAAGTTAAATGTTACAGAAATGAAAAATATTAGAAAACTATATACAATAAAAAGTGAATATAAATTAGCCAACTTCATGGAAATTTCCAGTTAAACATTTATACAAATACACATTCACCTTTTCTCTTTGTATAAAGATAACACAAATGTACAAGCATGGTATGGAGATTCTACCAATAAAATCAGAGCCAATAAAAACATTCTCAAATTTAACAATGGTGTGGGATATGTTTCAATAACATTCTTTATGAATGTAAACCTCTGATTCAATTCCATAATTTTATGCCAGAAGCATGGGCTTTCTTAATTTTTTAAAAAAGAAATATTGGTATAATGATTCATTGGCTTATTAGTAATTAAGGCATTTTGTATACCCAATATCAGTGTGGACCAAAATAATTTTATATTGATTATTTACTATGATGCTTTAAACTTTCAAGGTCTTTTCAACAGACAAAGCTGCATACATTTAAGTGTCTTTGTTTTATAAAACACAATAAAATGAATGATTGGTCTTTGTGGTTCCTAGTAGTAAGTTCTGACTTATTTTCTCCCATAGTATAAATGATACTCTCATGCAGGACTGCATGAAGACCCAGCAGATCTCACTCCATGCTTCAAACAGCCATAGAGGCTGATGCAGCAAAAGCCAATGATCTTCCTGGTGCACACTCTCTGCAGTGACGCTGAAGCCGCTCCATTCGGCCTTATTTCCACTTCAGCGTGAAATAGATTGTTAGGGTTTCATTAGTGGTTTCATCATGTGGCTTTTTAAAAAAATGGTTTGATTTCTTCCATAGTCCATCCACAGTTCTCAAAAGAGATCTACATTTGGAAATCATATAATCTGGTGATGTTTTGAATAGCCAAAAGCTCTGTAGTAGATGAAATCTCAATGCAACTGTAATAAATAAACATCTACATCCTTAGCTAACTTACCAGTATATCCAAATATACTGGAACCAAAGTAAGATGATTTTCCTGTTCCCATAATCCACTTAATTGTTGCTTAAGAATCTTTAATATTTCCATCATTTATAATTTGTTTTGGATAATAGTTCTAACCACCACCTTTTTATTACTGCTTGAAGCCAGTTTAAACAAACGATTACATATTCTTCAAATCTACTTTTTAGTAATGACTTTACTAGAGGCAACAGATCTACACAGCAGCCAAGTGAGATATATTGCCTTTCTTCCTGTAAACTATTAGAACAGGAAGGCACTCTACCACAGCTCCAAGATCTTCTATCCTCACCAAATAGGCTACAAGTTCACTTATACATCTTTCTCCACAAAGTTAAATCTACATTTAACCTCAAATATCTGCTAAATAAGACTTGGGCCATTGTTTCATCTTCCGGAGAAAACTCAGAGAAAAAGCCACTGTATTTGATGACAGGCTTTCTGTCTGAGAAGATCCGGAAGCCCTGGAGCTAACCAGAAATGTGCGACTATCATGGTGGAATTTTTCAGGCGCATGGTCTGGACAAGCCCGTTCATTTTCTTTATTGGTCATGTCACAGTCCCCACTTTTAGGGGACTGTTTGTTTCTGTAACAGGGATTTGGTGAGGGGTGATGAACTTTTTTTCTGTGATAGATCACATTTCATAGTTTATCTGGGCTTTTCACAGCTTGTCTAACTAATTATGTATGCAGCCAACTGTTTTGGAGATTTCTTAGCCTTCATGTTCTTATTAGTGAAATTAGAGATCCTCTTACTAGGAAGATCAATGGAATAATTCTCAATATTATTTCAGGAATTCCTTTTTTTAACATGTTGGTTTCAGATGCCATAATCTCTCTTAAATACCAGTGCCTCAGCCCAACCACAGCCTGACCACTGGCACCCAACAGCCTAGAGTGTCCCTCTGGTCCTGGTTCGGGCCCCACTCAGAGCCATTCAAACACCACCACCTGAACAATTTATTTTTGTCTTTCATTTTAAAACATTACAAATATTTGCTATAAATTAAAGAGTTGATCTTGTCATGGTAGCAATGCCCTTGATGATGGGGAAAGTGTGAGCAGGTGCTGCATCTTCACAGACCTGACTTCCCAGGTAGATTGAATCTATAAGGCTGTGGGGGGGAGGGGAAGTAGGCAACAAAGCGGTTCTTGAGGACAAATAGGAGACATCTTGGTATACTGGGAGAAATGCAGCCTCTTCAGACAAGAACCAGCTGTGAGACTTTCACAGGTCATCGTATTTCCCTGAACTTCAGTTTTCTCACTTGTGAGACATGGATTATAACACAGGGTGAGGATTAAGTACAATAGCCTGTAAACACTTGGCACAGAGAAGACAGCAAACAAAAAGAGTACGTTTTACTATAAGAGTTATAGTAGGTGATGAAGCTATTTGCTTGAATATTTGAAGGTTAATGTAAGGATCTTTGGAATATTTCAGAAACAAAATGCAATTAAATTCCCTTTCCTCCCCATATCATTTGAGCAAGGAAGGAGTGAGAAGGTGACTCTTCCACAGGTAAGTATAGAAAAAGCTGTGTCAAAAGACATTGCCATACACGTCTGGAGACAGAACTGCTGGGTCAGGTGGTCTAACTGAAAAAAATGGGAAGTTCTAGGTTCAGTGAGAGATTCTGTCTCAAGGAAATAAGACAGAAGAGGAGGACCCTCAACGTCTTCCTCTGGCCTCTGCAGATGTGCACACAAGAAACACACAACTGCACACACCCAAGCACATGCCACATATATTGCCCACACACATATGGAAAAACTTAAATAAAATCAAAAGCTGTTCAAGGTGATGGACACAGGTGTTGTGGTGTATGTTGGGTCCCGGCCTGGCTGAATATCTGTGAGCTAAGTTTTAGAATATGCACCCAGATGAGAGCCCGGAGCATGGGGGCACACGCCTTTAATCCTAGCACACCTGTGTCCCTCAGAGGCAAAGGTGATAGAAGTGTTAATAAGCTTTGCTGGCTGAGTTCCTGTAGCTGTGTTCCTGTTTCCTGAGCTCCCTTGTGAAAGAGATAAGGCTATACAATACATCCTTGGGTTGTATATAAGGTTGGATACTGGAATAAAGTTTTGAGATTTGCTGGGACACATCTCCCAGCTGTGAGTGTATGTGAGGCTTCAGCTGCGCATTCACCTTTCCCCATGGGGCCTGTCTCCTGCTGGCCAGTGAGACAGGCTCAACCGCAGGGGGACCAGGAATCCTTGACTGACTCTCTCTCTCAGTACCCAACAGTGTACACCTGTAATCTCAGTACTCAGGATTACCATGATGTTGAAGGCCAACCTGGGCTATAGACCAGTCGCAAAGAAACAGCAAACAAAAAGTTATAAAAAATGAAAGTTGCTTCTCTGGTACAGGGCTTCTCTGGGACAAAACTCAGGAAAGTAGAGCGGAGGTTGAGGGGAGGAGGCTTAAATAGCTGGTGATGGTGGGCAACGCCTTTAATCCCTGCACTCTGGGGAGGCTGAAGTAGGAGGATTGTTTGAATTCGAGGCCACCTTGAGACTACATAGTGAATTCCAGGTCAGCCTGGGCTAGAGTGAGACCCTACCTCGGGAAATAATAAAATAAAATAAAAAATAAAAGAACATCGGGCTTCCTGTCCTGTGGGTCTCCTAGGTTGGTCACTCCCAGCCCTTGGGTGCAGGCAGGTCGCTGCTTCATGCGCCCTAGGTCAGTCCTCGCTGTCCATCACTCCTTTGATCCAGTCCACGTAGCTGAGCACTTTGGTGTAGAAGCCATACCCCTTGCCACACCCGACGCCCCACGACACGATGCCCGTGGCCACCCAGTGGAGGGCATGGTCATCCCACACCACAAAGACACTACCACTGTCGCCCTGGCAGACGCTGTTCGCCTGCCCCTTGTCCCCAGCACAGAACATGCTGTCGGCAAACACCTCGCTCCGCCGCCGGCCTCGGAGCCAGGCTTCGCAGTCCTCCCGGGGAGCCACCTGCAGCCGCGCGTACTTGAGCTGGCCGGTCAGCCAGCCCCTGTCCACCCCGAAGCCGCTGACATAGCCCCAGCGGCCTCTGCGGTAGAGGGCCTGGCTGCGGGGCAGGCACACCGGGAGCCGGCCGGGGCCCAGGGCCACCGGGCGCTCCAGCTGCAGCAGCGCCAGGTCCGCGCCAAAGTCGCCCGGCTCGTGCGCGCGGTAGTCGGGGTGAACCACCACGCGGCGGACCCGGTGGCTCCCCGATTTCAGCAGCGCGTCGATATCCGTGTGGCCCAGAAACACGTCCACGCTCCGGTTCTTCCTGAGATCCATGCTGTCCTTGGGGTAGATGGTGTGGGCAGCGGTGAGGATCCACCTGTCGCCCAGCAGCGCTCCGCCCCCACGACCGTGGATAATGGTGAAGGCTTGCCAGGGGAAGTTGCCCGGCTTAGCTCGGGAGGAGCCAGCAGTCTGCGGGGTCTGCGCAATGGGGGTGACCGGCCGTCCACAGACTGGGAGAGAGGAGAAGTAAAGGGAGCAATCAATCAGCAGCTGCAGAGATGCGGATGAACGATGTCCAGTGAGGTGCTGTGGACGAGAAATGGACCAGGCGTGGCTCTGGGGTTCAGGACCTTGCGCTAGTGTAGACCACAGGGTTGACATGAGCAGTGACTCAATCCTGTCACTACAGAACAGTATCCTGGATGGGACAGAAGCCCAAATCAGCATGTGTGTTCTCCTTTCCTCTTTCAGCCACTCTTTGACTCTTGGTGGGAGCATCCCATCCAAACAAGCAGTTTGCCTCTAGTGCTTCTTGCCTGCTTTCCTTCTCACTTCTCTTTCCCACACAACCCTCCCTACAACCAGCTCCCTGAGTGAGAACCTGCAGGTTGCCCTTCCAGTGATCTGTGGACCAGATGGATTTAGGGAGGCAATGTTGATTTTAAAATGTGGATTTTAGTTGAGGGTACAGCTCCATGATACTTAGCAAGCACTAGGCCCTGGGTTTAATCCCCAGTGCCCTCACCCCCTCTCACACAAGTGGATTTCACCAGGTATAGTGGCACACACTTGTAATCCCAGAACTTGGGGGAGGGGATCAAGAGTTCAAGGTAATGATCAGCTGCATATCAGGTTCATGACCAACCTGGGTTGCATGAAACCCTGTCTCAAAAGAAAAAGTAGATTTCAGAAATGATGTGCTTGAACTTTGTAGTACTGCTCATATGCAAGAATGGTACAGTGGCTGTGGAAACCCTGTGATGACTCCTCAAAAAGCTACACACAGAACCCCCAGATCCTCCAGCACTTCCAATCCTGGGTGTATACCCTTATGATTTGGCTACATATGTTCGTACAAAACTTGTACACAAATACTCCTGCCAGTATTATTCATTAAAGATAAAAAACTGAAAACCAACCCAAATGCCTTAATGCTCATCATTGATGAATAGAGAAATAAAATGTAATATATCCATGTAAACAAAGGGATGTTATTTAGCTATAAAAAAATGAAATTCTAGGCTGGGGATATAGCTAAGTGGTAGAGAACTTGCCTAGTATGCATGAAGCCCTAGGTTTGAAACCCAGCACTACACAAAAACTGAGAATGTAGAAAGAGGCTGGTGATGGTGTGCTTGCTCAACATGTTTGAGGCTCTGAATCCAAAGCCCTAGTCTCTTTCCCGGTCCCTCTCTGACACAAACACTCATAATCCTAGCTCTTGGAAGGTGGAGGCAGAAATACCAGAAGTTGGAGGTAACCCTTGGCTACACAGGGAAAAAAAGCCAAATCAAAAACAATCAAAAGAATGAAATACTGTTAGCTAGGTGTGGTGGCACATGCCTTTAATCCCAGCATTTGGGAGGCAGAGGTAGGAGGATCGCCAAGAGTTCAAGGCCACCCTGAGACTACATAGTGAATTCCAGGTCAGCCTGGGCTAGAGTGAGACCCTACCTAGAAACAAAACAAAACAAAACAAAACAAAACAAAAGAATGAAATACTGTTATAACATGGATGAACCTTGAAAACACGGTAAAGGAAAGAAGCCAGTCATAAAAGATCCAATAAATGATTACATTTCTATAAAATGTTCAGAATGAGCAAATACATAGAGGCAGATAGTAGATTGTTAGAGAATGGAGTGGAAGAGAGTCCTGTTTATTTATTTTTTAGGTACTATTTTTAGGGGAAGGAGGAAACAGATGTCCTGGAATCCAGATGTTCTTAAAGCAGAGTCTCACTCTAGCCCAGACTTACCTGGAATACAGTCTGTAGTCCAGGCTCTCAAACTCATGGTGATTCTCTTACCTTAGCCTCCCAAGTGCTGGGGTTAAAGGTGAGCACCACCACACACAATTTATGCCTTTTCAATATTGGGAATATACTAAAAACCACTGAGTCATGTACTTCAAAGTGGGCATCTCAAAATTCTTTCAAAAAGGTAGAGGGGGTGGAGAGATGGCTCAGTGGTTAAAGGCATTCCTTGCAAGGCCTAACAGCTGGGGTTCATTTCCCTAATACCCATGTAAAGTCAGATGCACTAAGCGGCACATGTGTCTGGAGTTCGTTTGCAGTGGCAGGAAGCCTTAGTGTGTCCATACTCATTCTCTCTGTTGGCCTCTCTCTCTCTCTCTTTCTCTCTCAGATAAATAATAAAATATTTAAATTTTTAAAAAAAGATAGAGGGCTGGAAGAAAGGTAGAGACTTGCTCAGCACAAGTTCCTAGGTGTAAGCTCCAGTATAGAAAAAAACAAAAAACAAAGGTAGAGGTGCTGCCACTATGTGCCATGTAGTTTGGGTTAGTTTTGAGGGACCTGGCTGTGTCCTTAAAACCACCCCTATACAAGGAGGGTGGTTTTAAAAATTCATCAGTGTTTTGATGGTGCTAGGGTTGAGCTCATCAGGAGCTTGTACATCCTAGGCAAACACTCTTCTCCTGCCAGCACTCTTAGACAGATCTTGACCTCTGGAGAATGAAGAACAAGTGCCTTCCTCTTCTTTTCTGGACCTTCTTGGCATCTCTTTTCAACCATGCCTTCTTCTTTCATCTCCCCATCTTATTTCTGTGTATAGCCCATAAGCTTCCAGTACAGGCAAGGCTTACTGAAGATGTGGCCACTGGAACGGCACTGGGCAGGCAGGGAGCTACTCACCAGGCACACACTGAGGAACCTCCTCCCCATTCTGTCTGTCCTTCCATGTCCCCTGGGCTGGGCAGCTGAGTGTTCCTGCAGAGCAAAATGAGGGGAGGAAATGAAGCAAGGTCAGAATTGGAGATGCTGGGCTAACAGAGCAGGTACTCAGAGGGCCTCCAGCCTTTGGGTGGGAGCAAGACAGATGGAAAGCACTTTCTTAGCAGGTAGGGACTCACCGACTGGTTCTGCCTCATAATAGGGCTCTTGACAGTGGTTTTGTATATTTCGAGGATCAGCTCCAGGTGTAATGACTGTCTCAGAGGTCCCTCTGGCCTGGATGATGGGCTGACTTGAGGCCACAGCTATAGGACAGCAACAGTTGTTAGGTCCTCACAACCACTTGCTAACTGGCAGCTCAGTTGCTGATTCTAGCAATGGTTATGTTTAGTTTAACCTGCACAATACTTGAAAATATTCAGCTTTGGGTGGGAGGGATTGCTCAGTGGTTAAGGCACTTGTCTGCAAAGCCTAACAACCAGTATCAATGTAAAGCCAGATGCACAAAGTGGATCAGACATCTGGAGTTTGTTTACAGCAGATGGAGTACCTGGTACGCCCATTCTCTGTTTTCTCTCTCTGTTTACAAATAAATAAATAAAATATTTTTTAAAATTCAGCCTAATAAAAGATATAAAACTATATAAAAGATTCAGGCCGGGGAGATGGTTCATTGGTTAAAAACACTTGCTGCTTAAGCATGAATACTTCTCCAATGAGAGACCACCAAGTTCAATTCCCAAGAACCCACATAAAAAGCTGGGTGTGGCCATGCACATCTGTGACTCCAGTTCATGGGGTGGAGGTGGAGGTGGGGGTTGAGATGGAGAACCGCTGAGGCTCACTGACAAACAGCAGCTCTGGGTTGGGGGGAAAGACCTTGTCTCAAGGAAGTACAGGGGTGAGTGATGAGAGAACACATGAGCATGGGGCATGCACACCTGCACACGGATGTGTATACTACACATCACATTCCACATCACATTATTACACACACACACAGAGAGAGAAAGAGAGAGAGAGAGAGAGAGAGAGGATTATTTCTTTTGAAAATTGAATTAGTTTTCATTGATCAGATTTTCAGCACCCAGACAGTTTGAAAGTCACTGTGATAAGTGAAGGATGAAGAAACAGGCACTTGGAAACATGGCCGATGGGAGTATAAATTAGTGAAGCCTTTGTGGAGAGATATTAAACAATTTCAAAATTTAAAAATGCAAGCATTTTGTACCTCAGCATTTCAATTTTTAAGAATTTACTCTGAAGATGTCGATGTAAGGATACATGTGTTCACATATGTGCTCAAAGATGTATATGTAAAAATGTCTGCAGGAGCATTGTTTGTGATGGGAAAAGTCTATCTGTGGAGGACTAAATTCATCTATGAAAGGGATATTATACGTCATTTAAAAGAATGAGTTGGGCTGGGCGAGGCTGCTGCCTTTAATCCCAGCACTTGTGAAGAAGAGTTAGGTGGATTGCTGTGAATTGGAGGCTAGCCTGGGGCTACAGTGAGTTCTAGGCTAGAATGAGACCCTACCTTGAAAAAAAGACTCCCATCCCCCACTGCAATTTCTCCTTGCTTCGACAAACATTGAACCAGAAGCAGCTTGTGGGAGGAAAGGGTTTATTTTGGCTTATAGACTTGAGGGGAATCTCCTCGATGGCAGGGAAAACGATGGCATGGGCAGAAGCTGGACATCACCTCTGTCACAATAGGTGGCAAACAGTGGCAGGAAGGTGTGCCAAATACTGGCAAGCGTAAACTGGATATAACCCCCATCGCCCACCCCCAACAATACTCAACCTCCAGGAGGCTCCATTTCCCAAACTGCCACCAGCTGGGGACCTAGCATTCAGAACACATAAGTTTATGGGGGATACCTGAATCAAACCACCACACCCCCGAAAAAAATAAAAGAGTTGGGCTGAGGAGATGACTTAGATCAGAAAATACTTGCCATGCAAGTGTGAGGACCTGAGTTCTGATTCCCAGAACCCACATAGATGCTGGACCTGGCTGTGTGAACCTGTAATTCCAGCACTTGGAAGGTAGAATAGGTGGATCCTCAGGCATGTTGGCTAGCTAGACTAGCTGAGTTGGTGAGCTCTGGGTTCAGTGAGAGACATAAAGTGGAGAGCAGTCAAGGAAGACACCATATTGTCGACCTCTGGTCTTCACACACATGTGTGCCCACATGCACACACACTACACAAATATCCATATTAAGCAAAATGAGTCAGTGTGTCCTTTTCTGCTCCCTAGGAGGGACACTCACCCACAGCTTGGTAGATAGCCAGGAAGCCTCTGTGAAGGTGGGTGGTTTTGTCCTTGGAAGAAGAACGTGTCTGGAAGATCAGCTGCAAATGCCTCCCTGGGGACACAAACTCCCTGTGACCAGTGCTGCCCAGGGGGAAGTCCTGTTGCCCACACAGCCTGGCTGGTTCCATCCCATTGGCTGAAATCTGAAAGGGAAGGCAGAGTGAGGGGACAGGAAGTATGGGGCAAATCTGCACTACTGGCAACAGGGTCACATTTGTCATCACTCCAGTTCTGTGTGGATGGCATGGCTGTCCTGGGACTTCCTGATCTTTCCAATTCTCCTCTTTTGTGGGTTCCTGTCCTCTTATCCAATTAACTCTCCATAAAGTCCTTACAACTGTGGGAATCTAAAGACACAAAATATATGCAGTATGGATGTTCTTGCTTACCAGGGTAGGGGCAGTAATTGTGATAGAACCTAGGGCCTTGTGCTTACTGGGCAAATGCTTTACTGCTAATCTACACCCAAGCCCTTGGTTTTTGGAGACAGGATCTCTATATAGCCTGGGCTGGCTTCAAACTCTTGAGCCTCCTGAATGCTGAGATTATAGTTGTGACTCCACATGGTAAATTCTTAAAGCAAGTTGTCTTTCTCTAACTATGGTGTAAGAAAATATTCTTGGCTGATTGACTTGGTTGTACCCCCGCCCCACACTGCTGTCTTCTTTTCTTTCAATTCCATTTCTTTTCTTTCTTTTTTTTTGCATTTTTTATTTTTCAAGGAGATAGAGAGAATATGAGAAATATGGGAGCCAGGGACTCTAGTCATTGCAAACAAACTCCAGATATATGAGCCGTCTGTGCATCAGCTTTATGTGCATACTGGGTAATTGAACCCAGGTTGTTAGGCTTTGCAGGCATTCACCTTAACTGCTGAGCCATCTCTCCAGTCCCATTTCTTTTCTAAAATATATTTTTATTTATTTATTTGCAAGGAAAGAGAGAGAGAGAGAGAGAGAGAGAGAGGGAGAGGGAGAGGGAGAGGGAGAGGGAAGGGAGAGGGGGAGAGGGAGAGGGAGAGGGAGAGGTGGGGATGGTGCATCAGGGATTCCTGCAGCTGTAACCGAACTTCAGATGCACGTACCACTCTGTGCATCTGGCTTTACATGGGTACTGGGGAATGAATCTTGGGCCATCAGGCCTTGCAAGCAAGTGTCCTCAACTGCTGAGCCATCTCTTCAGACCTCTTTTCGTTTTTTGAGACAAGGTCTCATGTAGCCTAAAGGGCTGGGTTTGAACTTGCTATGTAGGTTTGGCTGGTCTTGAACTCCTGACCTCCTGCTCCTACCTCTCAAGTGTTTGGATTATAGGTAGCACATGATGCCAAACTAAACCCTACCATTTCCTTTTTACCCTTTCTCATGAATTGTTTGCTACATAAAATTCCTTAGGATTCTAACTAGAATTTTATAATCAACGCACAACTGAGAGTCATATATTTACGTTAAATTACATACTTTGTATCTAATTAACTTCCTGTTGGACATGGGATTTTCTGAACCATCTAAAGATCTTAGCTGCTTCTTCTATCAATCAGACCTCCTATAAAATGGCCTGTGAGGCGTCCTCCATCCAGACAACACAACATCCTTGGCTTCTCCTCTGACTGGACATGAGCAGTGGTAAGTATAATACTAAACACTTGGTCACCCAAAATTCATTCTGTTGTGTGACCTGCATAGAGTTAGCTTGATTTCATTCATGTTTTCCATTTATTCCTTTAATCAACATTTATTGATTATGTACTACCATGCTAGGTACTGGTGATACAGACATGAGAAAGGTATAGTTCTGTCTCGGAGGAGATATATGGCCTGGCTGAGGATACTGGCAAGTGAAAAATGAGGTTGATTATAGTATGAAACTTTCTCTGGGAACAGAAACGAGGGAGGAATCTTATTCTTGAACTTGATCTCTTTAATGACAAAGAAAGAGTTAGTCCAGGGTTAAATTTTTCCATGATGTAGGAGTAATGAAGTTCATGGTAGGTGCTCAACAGACATAGACTGAATCTGAAATTCAAAGCAAAAAAAAAAAAACCAAAAAAAAAACCACACATGCATTTAGAAGAAGGAGATGTTGCTCAAGGGCAGTGTGCTTGCTGAGCAGGTGAGAGGCCCTTGGTTAGATCCCCAATACTGCCTCCCTCTAGAGCACTTACCATAGGATCCAGTAATTGAACCAGTAAGTATAGTCTCCTTTCCCACTTTATTTTTTAAAATGTTTTATTTGTTTATTTGTAAGGAGAGAGAGAGAGAGAGAGAGAGAGAGAGAGAGAGAGAGAGAGAGAGAGAGAGAGAGAGAGAATGGGTGCACCACAGCCTCTAGCCACTGCAAATGAGCTCCAGATGCATGCACCACTTTGTGTATCTGGCTTATGTGGGTACTGGAGAATTGAACCCTGGAACTTAGGCTCTAGAGGCAAACACATTAACCACACTGAGCAATCTCTCCAGCCCTCCTTTCACACTTTAAATAACACTAAGATGATACTATAGACAGTAAATGGCATACATAATCAAGGACAAAAGAGTAGGAGGAGGGCTGGAGAGATGGCTTAGTGGTTAAGGCGCTTGTCTGCAAAGCATCCAGGTTTGATTCCCTAGTACCTACTCAGAACCAGATACACAAAGTGGTGCATGCATCTGGAGTTCATTTGCAGTTGCAAGAGGCCCTGGCATGCCCATGCTCTTTCTCTGTCTCTATTCCTTTCTGTCTGTTTCTCTCTGCTTACAAATAAATAGATTATTTTAAATTTAAAAAAAAGTAAGGGGAGAGGGTAGCAAAAAAAAAAAACCAGGTGTCAATAAATTATGGAAGATTGAATGGACATAGGTAGTTGGAGAACCAAGTTGTAGAAGGTAGAAGCCAACATAAAGCAACCAGGTTCTCTGTGCAGAAGTGCGCATTTTCAGGAATTAGCAGAAACAAGAACCTTTCAGGAAACAGATGAGGGGAGGATTGATAAAGGATTGATAGGCAAGAGTCTAGGTAGGAAGACCTCAAAGTTCTATATCCTCCTCCCCATCCTGTAAATCCAGTTCTCTCTCTCTCTCTCTCTCTCTCTCTCTCTCTCTCTCTCTCTCTCTCTCTCTCTCTCTCTCTCTCTCTCTCTGGATCCATCTTGTAGAAGATATGAACTTCAACCTGAAACTCTGGACTTGGGTCCCTAGATACACTTGACAGATGAAGGTCAATACTGAAAACAGAGGGATCAAGAGTATATCACTCAGGAGCATGTCCCCCCACCCACATTCCCTTTCTCAGCTTGTTAACCAAATGTTGGGAGCCCTGAATGGGAGACTGGAGGAGTCCTATTTGGGGAAATTGTCCCAAAGAAGCTACCTCTATGCACTGACCATTTGGAGATGCCCAAAACACCTCTGGGTCATCCTAATGATAACTTCCTTCTGTGGTTTGAGTAACTACAAAACCCATGTTGAAATGTAAGTGCACTGTAATAGTATTACATGTGAAACTCTGAAGAGTGAAGTAACAGATTAGTGCCTTCATTGTGGGAGTCAGTTACTTATTGCAGGAATGAGTTGCTGCTGAACAGGATGAATTAGGCCCATTTTTTTCTTTTGGCTTGCTGCATGCTTGCTTGCCTTTCCACCAAGTTATGACATAGCATGAAGCCCTTTCCTTTGCCAGATGCGAGTACCATGCTCTTGGACTTCCCAGGTTGCAGACCATGAGCCTAAATATCTCTGTCCAGTCTTTTGTACTCTATTATAGTTGCAAACATGGACTGAAAAACCATTTTAAGCCCATCATTTGGCAATTTTTAGTTTACTCTTAAATATGAATGGACAAAGATTATTAGACATTATAGGAAATTCTCTAAGGAAAAAAAGGAGATATGGATACAGGCAAACAGTGAAGAGACTTGGATGAAACAGATGGTAAACAGAAGTGTGGTGGTTAATAGTGAATCAATTTGACAGAGTCTAGGAGACAACCTCTGGGTATGTCTGCAAGGGAGTTTCTAGATTGTGTTAATTGAGATGGGAAGAGCCATCCTATCTAACTGGGCAGCATCATTTCATGGGCTGAATGAAAAGAAGAAAGAAAGCTGAGCAGGGACATTCATTTCTCTCTGCTTCCTGTCTACAGATGCCTCTCATTACTGCTATCCTACCTTGCCTGCATAATGGACTCTGTAAAGAAATAAAACAAACCCTTCCTTAAGTTGCTTTTGTTAAGTATTTTAAAAATATTTTATTTTTTTACAAGGGGAGAGAGAGAGAGAGAGAGAGAGAGAGAATATGGGTGTACCAGGGCCTCTAGCCACTGCAAACGAACTCCAGATGCATGTGCCGCTTTGTGTAACTGGCTTTATGTGGGTACTGGGGAATTGAACCCTGGGTGCTAAGCAAGTGCCTTAATTGCTGGGCCACTTCTCCAGCTCCCTTCTCTTAGCTTTACCCCAGAAACTGTGTCATTTTAGGTTAGCCAAGTGCATGAGATTGCGAAGCCAAACCCTGACTCAGAGTAACGCCCAGGACTGCCTGCTTGTGTTGGGGAATATAAAAACACCAGTAGGCCCCCTACTTGTGTGCCTGCTGGCCAGAACTCTTTAAAAAGCCACACACCCTTTTGCATAAGGAAACATTACTTTGTCAATATATTTCAGATTCTAGCCTCATGTCTAACACGAGATTCAGGTCAGTCAAAGATAATATCCAGAAAGAGGGAGAACAGAACTCTCAGGATGTGGTAAGACTGGGAAAGCAAAGAGCCCTGGCAGAGGAAATAAATTAACAAATATATTCAGGAAGGATGCTGTCAAAAGAAGGACTGAGAGACTAGTGAACAACACAGTCAAGATGGCTAAAGGTGACCCCCAAAAAGCCAAAGGGCAAGATGTCTTCATATGCCTTCTTTGTGCAGATCTGCAGGGAAGAATTTAAGAAGAAAAATCCGGAGGTCCCTGTAAATTTTGCTGTGTTTTTGAAGAGATGTTCGGAGAGGTGGAAGATCATGTCCACCAAGGAAAAATCCAAATTCGATGAGATGGTAAAGGCTGATAAAGTACATTAAGACAGGGAGATGAAAGACTACAGACCAGCCAAAGGAGGGAAAAAGAAGAAGGACCCCCAATGCTTCCGAAAGACCCCCATCTGGCTTTTTTTATATTGTTCCGAGTTCTTCCCTACAATAAAAGCCACAAACCCTGGCATCTCCATTGGCGATGTGGCCAAGAAGCTTGGCAAGATGTGGAACAACCTAAGTGACCATGAAAAGCAACTGTGTATCTGCAAGGCAGCCAAACTAAAGGAAAAATATGAGAAGGATGTGGCAGATTATAAATCAAAAGGAAAATTTGATGGCGCGAAGGGTCCCACCAAAGTTGCAAGGAAAAAGGTCGAATAGGAAGACGAAGAGGAGGAGGAGGAAGAGGAGTAAAAAAACTGTGTATCCATCTACTTGTGAATACCTTAGAGTAGGGAGAGCCGTGATTGACACACCTCTCATTTGAGCAGTGTCTACTGCCCTCATTAGGTTTAATTACAGAACTTGATCACGATCACATTGTAGTCTCTCAAGGTGTCAGTGGATTACGTGAAGTAGCCATGGGTGTTTGGAGCGCCCTGAAACTGTATCAAAGTTGTACATATTCCCAAACATTTTTAAAATGGAAAGGCACTCTCTTGTTCTCCTCACTCTGTGCACTTTGCTGTTGGTGTGACAAGGCATTTGGAGATGTTTCTGGCATTTTCTTTTCAGCTTGTAAGGTGGTGGTAGCTGTATGGTTATTGGCTAGAAATCCTGAGTTGTCAACTGTACATATCTATAGTTTGTAAAGGACAAACTCTTGATGCTCCTTATGTGGCGTGGAGAGTGGGGAGGGAAGATGCCTTGTGGAGGGGCTTGTAGCTCAGGGCGTGCGCTGTGAGGCTGGACCTGTTGGTAGTGCAGTGGGCGTCCACTCAGCTCCAGGGTGGCTTGTTTTTGTATATGGTGACATAGCATTCTGCTGGCATTCTTAGTTGTGGCAAAGGAGGGGTAGGGTCAGCTGGCATGAGAAGAAGTGTTTGGAGTTTTCCTTTTAGTTAAGTGCTGTAGATTTCAAACTTTGTTTCTAAACAAACTAGAACTTGTCATTGTCAGCCAAGCAAAAGAACTACTGCAGCGATGAAAGTTCTAGGGCCTCTGTACTTAAACATGATTTGCAACATTCTGTTATTTTTTTGTATGTTTAGAATGCTGAGATGTTTTTGAAGTTAAATAAACAGTATTAAATTTAAAAAAAAAGGACTGATGG
>PVHP010021200.1:0-29729 GCA_004024765.1 Zapus hudsonius
GCTGAGCCATCTCTCCAACCCTGAGTTTTTTGTTTTTATTGTTGTTGTTGTTTTTGTTTTGTTTTAATTAATTGTGCTTCTCTTTTTTGTTTGTTTGTTTTTGAGGTAGGGTCTGGCTCTACCCAGGCTGACCTGGAATTCACTATGTAGTCTCAGGGTGGCCTTGAACTCACAGGGATCCTCCTACCTCTACCTCCTGAGTGTTGGGATTAAAGACATGGCCACTACACCCAGCCTGGCTTTGTAATTATATATATATTTTTTGTTTATTTCTTTATGTGTGTGTGTGCGTGCGCGTGCTTGGGCATGCCAAGGTCTGTTGCCACTGCAAATGAATGCCCATCTGACTTTCTGTAGGTGGCAGGCTTTGCAAGCAAGCGCCTTAAACCGTTGAGCCATCTCCTGGACCCATAATTGTATTTATGGTGCTGAGTATGAGACCAGAAAGTGACCTCCCCCCAGCAGTGCTGGTTTGGTTTTGCTCAGTGAACAGTCAACAAACAAGTAATTTATTCCCACTTGAGCCCCAGGGCTGAGTATGCACAAATTGGCTCCTGGGGATCTTTACACCGAAGGTATGAATCTAAAGAAAATCTGGTGAGTGGAAGAGGAGAGGAAAGGCTCTTTCCTCATCTGAGATAAGACTGAAGTCCACGGTCCAGATGGAAGGCCCACCTCCGGCCCCTACATCCAAGGGCTAGGTAGAAAAGCAGTAGTTCTCACTACTAACGTTTCAGGCAGAACATGCTGCTTAATCACCTTGTGCCTCAGTTTCCTTCTTTGTAAAATGAGGCTAAGAGTGGGGGTTCCTATCTGTAATCCTAGGAGAATCGCCTTGGGGCTTGGGGATGGGAGGACTCAGGGGTCCCTGGTGAGTCCAAGGGATGGACCTGCTTGCAAAATACTATTCTAGTGCCACAGCCCCAAACCTCTGAGCCAGTTCATTGGATCCTGGGGAATCCATTTCCTTCAGCTTTCGAAGAAGTTGTGCCCAGGGCCTGAACACAGGAAATGGTTTTTCAAGGTAGAGTCTCCCTCTAGCCCAGGCTGACCTGGAATTCACTCTGTAGTTCCAGGCTGGCCTGGAACTCATGACAACCCTCCTACCTCTGTCTCCTGAGTGCTGGGATTAAAGGCGGTGCCACCATGCCCGTCTCAAAATCAACCTCCCCCAAGAAAAAAACAGCACACAGGAAATGGGCTAGGGAGATGGCTCAGTGGTTAAAGGTGTTTGCTTGCAAAGCCTGCGTCCCAGGTTTGATTTCCCAGCACCCATGTAAAGCCAGATGCACAAAGTGGCACTTGTGTCCTTGGTTTACAGTAGTGAGAAGTCTTCACACACCCAAGCACTCTCTCTCTCTCTCTCTCTCTCTCTCCCTCCCCCCGAGTGCAGTTGGGGGAGGCCCTGCAAGCATAGTGGATAGTGGAGCGAGCCTGAGTGGGAGAGCTCCCACAGGACAGCTCGTGATGCTCCCTCCCCAGACAAGAAGCCGCACCCAGAGGGAAGGGTTAACAGGAAGCGCTGGCGTCCTGCGGCCACAGAAGCCCCATTGTTCTGCAGCCTCCCCTCCCCCTCTTCCAGGAAGACCCTCCGGAGCCCCTTCAAAGCTTGGGGAGGGCCAGCGCAGGAAGAGGAAACGGGTCAGCCAGGCGGGCTGGGGGGAGGGTGCGGCTGTCAGAGGAAGGGGGTGTCTGCGTTGCTCCGGGTGGGAACCCCCCTCAGTCCCCATCTGGAAGCTAGAAGGCTTTGATCTGGGGTCTTTAGCTTACACCCCACCCTCCATCAGATTTCCCATTAGCAGACTCGGCCCCAGGCCTGCATTTGGGGGTGGGCTCCGGGACGAGAAGGACTGTTAGCATTTCTCAGGGAGCCACTGGGGACAGACGGGGCTAGAGCAGGCAGCTGGCTACCAGATGTGAGCGGATAGGCTGGCGGGCGAGGAAATTAATTGGTGCCAGTTGGCTGGTGGTCTGGGAAGGCGGGCAGGGGAGAGGGGCTGCTGTCTAGCCAGAGTTGGTACAGGAATGCTAAGATTCTTCTTTTTAAAATAGTTGCTTATTAATTTTAATAATTAGTATTTATTTGAAAGAGCATACAGTAAGAGCTCACAGGTACCACACTGTGTTTGGTTCTGGGGAGCTGAACCTGGGCTGGTAAGCTCAGTGGTTAAAGGTGCTTCATCACAAAGCTTACCAGCCCAGGTCCAGTTCCCCAGTACCAACACCTTTTCTCCTTACTTTGAAGCAGGGTCTCACTCCGCAGCCCAGGCTGACTGGGAATTCACAGCCATCCTCCTACCTTGGCCTGCCCAGTGCTGGGCAGCCACTAAGCTTCTTAACCGGAGTCAGAATACTGGAGGAGAGGTGGAAGGAAGGTTCTTCAGGGCTGGGGAGAGGTGGTTTAACCTGAGGGTCTGCTGGCCTAGTTTTGGCAGGCTGGGATTCCAATCCCCACATCCCCAAGTAAAAGCCAGATGTACAAGTGTGCATGCATCTCGAGTTCCTTTGTTGCGGCCAGAGGCCCTTCTCACTTTCTCAAATAAATAAAAAATATTTTTTATGAAAAGGTCCTTCAGGGAGGTCAGTGGATTGTTTGCTAAGGAGCTCTGCTGAGAGAAGTAGGCTCCTGGGGAGGGGGAGCTGCACCCAGAACTCACTTGCTAGTGGACTTGCCTACCAAGCATGAAACCAGTCATGAAGCCTTTCCAGGTAAGGTGGTACATGCCTGGAATCCTAGCAAAAGGAAGGAAGGAGAAAGAAGGGAGGAAGGGAGAGAAGGAAGGAAGGAGGAGGGAGGGAGGGAGAGAGTCTTCTTGGACTGGAGAGGTGGCCCAATAGATGGGGTGTTTACCTGCAAAGCCTAACTATCCAACTTGGATTCCCCAGTACCCACGTAAAGCCGGGTACACTAAAGGGGCGCATGCGTCTGGAGTTTGTTTGCATTGGTAGGGGGCCATGGCACATTCATTCTCTCTCTGACTCTGTTTCTTTCTCCCTGTCTCTCTCTGCTTGCAAATAAATAAAAAATATTTTTAAAAAAGTCTTCGCCTTTGTGGGTGGGGATGTAGACAAGAGCCATTGTGGAAATCAGCGTGGAGGCTCCTGTGGCAGCTAAAAGAAGATTTACCCTATGACCCATATTATATATATATATATATATATATATATATATATATATATATATATATATATGCCACCCCATATACCACTCCTTGGCACATACCCTAAACACTGCACATATCACTATAAAGATACTTGCTGAGCCGGGCGTGGTGGCGCACGCCTGTAATCCCAGCACTCGGGAGGCAGAGGTAGGAGGATCGCCTTGAGTTCAAGGTCACCCTGAGACCTTAGTGAATTCCAGGTCAGCCTGGGCTACAGTGAGACCCTACCTCGAAAAACCAAAGAAAGAAAAAGAAAAAAAAAAAAAAGCCTATGGTAGGAGTTTCCCCAAGAGGGGAACTATTACTGTTCTTTGGCTAAATGTATATATTATGCTATCACACTGCCCTCTAAATAATTGTTTATGCCTAATATACTAATGCTACTCTCCCTTATGGTTAGAGAAGCTTCTCTTTTCAGACGCGGTGACCAAAGATGGGTGACTCAAAGCTCATCAAAGCGACAATGGAGTGTCTGTGACATCTATCTCTATGATTCTCTCCAAAGCTCAGGGACCATGGCCAGGAGAGGTGGGGGGGGGGACCCAAAACGCAAGAGCCAAAGGAAGGGGAGGAGTGTTGTCTTCCAGACACAAAGTGGTCTACCCAAGACCAGCATAATAGGAGGGGAGAAAAATGACTTCAAAATAGACCAGGGACCAGTTAGATAAAAGGGATTGGTGGAGGGGGAGGGGAAAGGAGTTGAGTCCGTATGCTGGTTGTCAATACATTTTTTAAAAAAATATTTTATTTATTCATTTTCAAGCAGAGATACAGAGAGAGAGAGAGAGAGAGAGAGAGAGAGAGAGAGAGAGAGAGAGAGAGAGAGAGAGAGCGAGCCAGGGCCACCACCTTGTGGGTCTGGCTTATGTGGGTCCTGGGGACTTGAACCCAGGGCCTTAGGTACTGGAGGAAAGTGCCTTAACCTCTGAGCCATCTCTCCAGCCCTGTCAATACATTTTAAAGCTGTTTTCTGTTTGATTGTTTTCGAGGTAGGGTCTCATTCTAGCCCAGGCTGACCTGGAATCCAATATGTAGCCTTAGGGTGGCCTCCAACTCACAGAGATCCTCCTTCCTCTGCTTCCCAAGTGCTGGGATTTGCTAATCCCAGCATTTAAAAATGCTAGGCAATTTTTAAGTTTTTTTTAAAAATGAGGAACTGAAGCCGGGCATGGTGGCGCACGCCTTTGATCCCAGCACTCTGGAGGCAGAGGTAGGAGGATCACCATGAATTCAAAGCCACCCTGAGACTAGAGTGAATTCCAGGTCAGCCTGGACTAGAGTGAGATCCTACCTCGAAAAACCAAAATAAAAAAATAAAAGGAGGAACTGTAGTAGTGGCGGAGCTCCCCCAAAAGACAAATTTGGAGAGATCTGAGCTCTCCTTTAACAAAGGTGGATGGGGTGACCTCAGGCTAAACGGTACCAGGAAGAGATTCCCCGTGGATACATGGGTGGTGGGGTCACAGCTTGCAAAGGTAAGCCTCCAATTCCTGCAAGCCCTAGGCCTCAAGAGCTGACACCCCACATCCGCCTTCCGGGGTTCGCCGAGGGGGGAGAGCAGGAGGCTGCACAGCGCCTAGGGTTCCTGCAAGAGCCCGGCGAGCCGGGGCGGAGCCTGGAGAGGGGCGGGGCCGGCGCTGTGATTGACACGGGCCCCGCCCCCGGGCGCCCGTCCGGTCTCCTAGGACCTCGGGGAGTTCAAGTCTGGCTCCGCCCTGCCAACAACTAGGGCTGGGCCCGTACCGTCCCCACTGGGGCAGGTAGACTTCGCCCAGGGAGAACCTGCAAAACCTGTCTGCTGCTTCCTCGGGGCCAGTCCCAACCTGTGGCCCAGCCCTCTCAGCACCTGCAGAAGCCGGCTGGTGCGGTGGGGCTGCAGGGAGAGACCTATTTAGTTATATCTATACCTATCTATCCATCATCTATCATCCATCCATCTAATGTGTCATCTATCCATCATTCATCTATCTATCTATCTATTTATCTATCTATCTATCTATCTATCTATCTATCTATCTATCTATCTATCATCTATCTATTCGAGGTAGGGTCTCACTTCAGTCCAGGCTGACCTGGAATTCACTATGTAGTCTCAGGCTGGTCTCGAACTCACAAAGATCCTCCTACCTCGGCCTCCCAAGTGCTGGGATTAAAGACCTATGCCCCCTCGCCCGGCTACTTCCCTATCTAATATGAAGTATATAAAAATATGTAAACTGGGCATGGTGGCGCACGCCTTTAATCCCAGCACTCGGGAGGCAGAGGTAGGAGGATTGCTGTGAGTTCGAGGCCACCCTGAAACTACATAGTGAATTCCAGGTCAGCCTGGACTAGAGACTAAAGTGAGACCCTACCTCAAAAAAAAAAAAAAAAAAAAAGTAAAAATGCTGTCCGTGGTGGCAAAGGCCTTTAATCCCAGCACTCGGGAGGCAGAGGTAGGAGGATCTCTGTGACTTTGAGAATAGCCTGGAACTAGAGTTCCAAGTTAAGCCTTGGCTACCTTGGGTAAAAAAATATTAATATAAATATGTATAATATAAATATAATATGCATTAGGTTGACGAGGCATACTTGTAGGAAGGCTGAGAAGGGAGGGTCCAGGTTCAAGAATTCCCTGGCCTACAAAGAGAATTCAAATTGGGCAATTTCATGAGACTGTCTCTAAATGGGAGAGAGAAACCAAGAGAAGGCTGAGAGGAGAGGAAGGAGTGGGGATGTAGCTCACCTGGCATTGCAAGGCCCTGGGTTTCGGCCTCAATTAGCAGGAGAGCTGGGACGAAGTAGCAAGGCCTGTCATCTCAGAAAGCAGGAGAGAAAAAAAAACAAACAAAAAACGCGAGAACATCTTTCTTCCACCAAAAAATCAGTTTTGCACCTGCTTGTTCCCAACTTCCTGGAGGTTAAAGACTAGGGCCCTAACCCAGAAACAAAACAAACATCAAGCAGCAGAGTTTAAATGAGCGCTTGATCTGATACAGAGGCCTCTGAGCAAAGTTGGATGGATGGACAGAAAGTGCTTGCTTCCTGGAGCATTCGTGTGAGCTAAGCTGATTTAACAAGGTGAACAGCGAAGGGAAGAGGTCCAGGAAGAGGCCTTGGCAAAATAAAAACAAAGGTCGCTGCTGCTGAGCAGATTGAGGAAATAGAGAAACAACAAAAATGAGGTTACTGTGGCCAAAGGTGAGTGGAGATTAAGCCAGAAGTGGGCAAGGTCCTGATGAGGTGGGGCCTTATGGACAGAGTCCTGATTTGACTCGTTAATTGGCTGCTGGAGATGGAACCCAGGGTCTTAGACATGTGCCTGACCGCTGAACAGCACTCTGTACCACACCGCCAGAATCAATGTAACTGATTTTAAATGATTGGTAACTTTGCTGTCATTCTGTTTTGAGGGTGATTGTTTTGAGACACGTCTTGTATCCCAGGCTGGTCTCAAACTTAACATTCCTCTTGACTTCGCCTCCAGAGTACTGGGAGAATAGGTATGTGCCACCAAAGACACCTAGTTTATACAGTGCTGGGGATAGAACCCGGGGTCGCAAGCATACTGCTGAGTTACAGCTCCATCCCCAGCCCCTATCCCCCCACACCTTTAAAGGCGGGCTCCTTAGGTGCCCCAGGCGACCTGATCAATGTGGGGATTACAGGTCTACCCCACCAGATGCTGGTTGGGTCAAGTTTGTCTGACGGAGCCTCACTCTAGCTCGGGCTGACCTAGAACTGTTTGTAGCCCAGGCTGGCCTCCTAAGAGATGGGATTAAAAGCAGGACCCACCGCACCCAGCTGCGACAAGTAATGTAACCAATTGTGATCCTCTTAAGGGAATGTGTGAGTAGGGCCCTGGGATCCCGTCCCCTCCCAGCCCCCCCCCATGACAGGGCACCGGAAACCCCCAGGGGACCTGGCTGGGTGCCAGGAGTCAGCCAAGCCGCCTCTCTCGGAAGGAAGGGCCCCGCGGTTCCTGCGACAGGATGCGCGGCCAGGCCCCTCTCCCCAGCCACCAGGGACTTTCAGGGGTCTGGCAATGTGTGGGGCTCATCTTCCCACATCCCCTTGGGGACTCGTCGGTCGTGACTCAAAGTGGGTGGCGCCGAAAGTCCCCAAAATTTCCGCTACGGAGTCCAGGGAGAAAGCGAATCTGGGTAGATTCTCTTGGGAATGCGCTCCTCTCAAAGCCTCAAGGGAGGGGAGGAGAGCTAAGCTCCGGGGCCGCCCCCCCACTCCCCTGCCCTCCCGCCCCGGGGTCAGATTCCACCCCACCCCCACCCCAAGGGTCAAGGCAGGGCTCGCGGGAGCCGAGCGGACCCAGGGGTGAGGGGCTGGAGCTCAGCGCAGCCTCCCGCCCCTTCTCCCCGCACCTGCGGCTTCTTTGTCCTCGCGGAGACCCACCCCTGGGCGCCTCCAGCCCTTGGGGCCACGCCCACAGCCTGGCCTTAGCCATTGGTGGACTACCTACATCTGGACCAGGCCTATGCAAATAACCAGGGCATTTCCCCCCCCCTTTTTTTTGAACGTCTTGTCGTGTAGCCCAGGATTGCCCGTGAACTTTGCAGTAGCCTGGAGTTGCATTCCTCCCAATAGCTGAACCATTGCGATCGCCGAGTTCCAGGCAAGCCTGGGACGAGTGTGAGAGCCAGGTCAGCCTGACCTAGAGTGAGACCCTACCTCGGAAAAAATAAACCCCAAAGCGCCGATGGTTGAGAACTCAGCTCCTGGCTAGAGCAAGTTACACCTCCCGAAAGCGTTTGGAGGTCAGCTCCACCCCAGGAGCGGGGACACCCACAGCTAGTTCAGGTCAAGCGCTAAAGTAATGAGGCAGTTGTTTCGTAAGACTCCAAAGGAGGGACGGTCCCCAACTCCGTATAGGGTGGTGCACCCAAGAAAATCCTCTCCAAAGTGTAAGTCCTTTTTCCCGGCCTCCCCTCCCCCAGTGGCCGGGGAATTCCAAGGGAACTCCCGAGCCGAACTCGGAGCACGACAGCTAGGAGCGCCAAGCAGGCTTGTGACAGATAAGGACAGGGTGCCCAGACGTGGTCCACGTGGCGACCGGTCGGACCGGTTTGGGGGGCTCCAGGGAGCCGCCGCACCTCCCCCCTAAGAAAGAAGCGTAGCACTTTCTACACAAAATGGTCTTTATTTTCCTACCTAACATCTAACAAAACGTCAGGTAGATGAGTTAAAACGCAACCCACCAAAGGAAAGGTAAACAGACCCTCCAGACACCCTGGCAAGAAGAATTCCCCAAGCTGGCCGCCCCCCGGGGAGGGGGAGCAGCGCGTTCCCCTCCCCCATTCCTCTTCGAGCTTCTCGCGGGCGCTCCGCCTCTTCACGCACCAGTTGAGAACATTTCTTTTTAATCTGAAAATAGTTCAGTGTCAACTCCCCGGGCAGCGGCCCGCGGGGGCGAGGTGACTCAAGTCACTCCCAGTCCTCAGGGCGGGTCCACACCCGACCCTCCTCCCAGACTCCACACCCACGCCAGGCAGCAGGAAGCTAGCTCCCCACGCTTGCCCCGTGACGCGGCGGTGACCGTTTGCACAATTATGTCACCGGAGGGGGGAGCCTGGGAGTCCCAGCGATCGAGTGGAAACTCTTGGGAAGGGCAGCACGACCCCCAGGTGAAGAGTCAAGTGCGACCCCGGGACGAAGGAGCTAGGCCTTCCTTCTCCCGGCCACGTCCATTACCAAGGCACCTGTGCGCGCCGCAGGTCTCCGCCGATGGCGCCCGCGCCCCCGGCTCCTGGGCACCGCACGCGGCACAGGTTTTCCCCGGGGAGGAGTTTCTCTCGGCGGCCCTGCTCCACGGGTCCCGCAGGCGTTCCCTCGGGGGGCGATCGTGCGTTCCGGCCGACGGCTCGGCGCGTGCCCCGGACCCCTCAGAAGGCCACCACCGCCCGCACGAGCACGTTCAGCACGCTGTCCGCCGGCCGACAGGTCGGCTGGGCCTCGCACGGCGCCGGCGGGGGTGCGGTGGGGCTGCGGTTCAGCAGTCCGGAGAAGCGCCGCTGCAGCACGCGAGCCAGATTGGGGAAGGCGCCCTCCGCCTGTGCGGGAGAGGGCTGCGGCGGGCCGGGGACTTCCGACGGCCTCTCCTCCTCCACCTCTTCCTCCAGGCGGGCTTTCTTGCTCGGAACCAGCCCGGCGTCCCGGCCGTCGCTCAGGCTGCTGCTCCGACGCTTGCGGCAGACTTTGGCCGGGCGCGCGTCACAGCGGGCAGGGGTCTCCTGGGCTCGGGGCACCCCGTCCTGCGTGTCCATGGGCTCCGGAGGAGGCTCCTCGCCGTCGAGGGGCGCGGCCTCGGCTTCCCGAGGCGGATGCAGGCGAGGGTCGGAGGGTCTGATGGGTGGCAAAGACGTCTCGGGCTCCAGCGCCTCCACCTTGGCCGAAAGGTACAGCTCCCGGGCGCTTCGCATGACCAGCGACAGCTGGAGACTCCGATGCAGGCGCAAGCCTCCGCGCTGCATGCGGGAGTGGTACATCTTCCACACCGACAGGGTCATGAGGCGTTGTGCTTCTTTCTGCACTTCCATGGCTGCTCGACGTGGAGGGCAGATGACGCCCCGCAGACGAAAGGACAGGAATGCACTTCGGAAACCACGACAACTCGGAGCAGTACTAGCCAGGACGCTCTTGTCCCCCTCTCCGGCCGCTGGAGCCCTTTTATACCCGGGGTGACGTCATGGAGACACCACCACCCCCCCGCCCAATGAGAGGGCCACATCCGGGCTCTCTACCGCGCGGTGGCCGGAGGCTTCTTAAAGCGACAGAATGGAATTTACTCACAGCGAGGGAAAGGGGACGGAAATTCCCGCCAGGAGGAGCGTCCCCCACTGCGCTTTGAGCTCTGGGGGTGGTCTTTATCCGTGCCCCGCGCAGGCTCAGAGCCCACCCACGAACCGGGGTGGTGGGCGGCGTTTCCCTTCGCTAGTGGGGTTCCAGCTGGTGCATGGGGGGGGGGCGCCGCCGTCTTACTAGACAGGATCTGCAGCCGCTAACCAACCCGGGGGCTGTTAAACTTTCTGTGTTTATTAGCTTTTTCTTTTTCTAAACTTTTTCTACACTTAAGATACCTTGACTCCTCACCTTCATTTCGCGGACCGGCTGGTTATGCCTTTTTCTAGGTGGGAAAATTGAAGCAGTCAGCTCCCCAGTATTTATTAAACGAACTAATGGGGTGCTGAGGACACCAGCTCTGGTCTCCAGCACGGGCATCCAGCCCGCGTTCTCCTGGTGTGTAGGGGTGGTCAGAGGGCACATGGCATTGGCGACCTGCGAAGGGAGCCAGCCCATTTCCACAGAGCTCCGCAGGTGCGCTCCGTGCTCCCAGGATCCAGAACCGTGAACATGCGGCCTGCCGCCCTCCAAAACACCTAACCCTGCTCCCCCGCACCCCCAACCCCGGGCCCCAGAAAGCGGGGACGGAGCAAAGCTCAGCCCCCCACTTCCCCGCGCTCAAGTAGCTGGGGGAGGTGGGGGGGAGGAGACAAAATTCCAAGTAGCTCCATTCATTCGAGGAGCGGACCCTTTAAGGAGGTACCCCACCCCCAACACCCTGGTAGAACAAGGAAGCTTCCCGCCAAGGGAGCCCGCTGACTTCCACAGCTAAATTTGGAAGCGGTGACGCAGTGCGGCCCCGGGAGCCGCTTCCGGCCGCCCATATAAGGACAAGGGCCGCGCGGGGCTCCTGGTGGGCGGGGCCTCTCCCGGGCAGCCCCGCCCCCTCCCCGGCGCCGCAGACGCCGCGGAGCAACGTGGAGGGGGGTCTCGTGGCCTCCACGTGGTGCGGAGGAAGGCGTGGCGCCCCAAAGGAAGGGACCCTGCGGGGGCGGACCGCGGAGAACACCCGCTGCGCCCCCTCCCCGCCCGGAGAAGCGCTGCTGGTGCTGAGCTTCCTCCTCCAGAACCTGCTCTGAGCTCCCGAAAGCGATCGAAATTGTTCCCGAATGGAAACTCCTTCCGTGGTAGCTTCCCCAGCCGTCAAGATGACGACCCGCCCCCGATCGCTCGAGGAAATTCCACCCCGCCGTCCGTCCCCATTCAGCGGTCCCGTCCTGGCGGCTGGTGGGCTGGGGGCCGTCCCCCCCCCACCTCGGAGGATCCCCACTCAGCGGCGACCCTCGAGGACTCCCCTCTACGACCCCGACCCCGGAGAGCGTTTCCTTTCCTTCTTCCCATGCCCCCACGCTGCACACCTAGGGGCTCCTGCGCACTGGGGGACCCCACGAGTCTCTCCGAACGTGGAGATCGCGCCCACCGAGGACGTCCCTTCCAGCAACTTCCGAGATCGCGCGCACTCTGGGGTTGCGGAAAAACACACCCTCCCAGGCATCTGAGAACCCCACTCACACGCCCCCCCCCCGTTTTTGAGGGCGTTTGCTCATTTTATGAGAGAGAGACAGACGGGGGCGGGGATGAATGGGCGTGCCACTTGGTGCATCTGGCTTTATGAGGGTACTGGGGGATCGAACCCCGGTGGCTAGTACACGCCTCTGGTCTGCACCTTTCCAGGGCCCACCTTCTACGGGGAGAGAAAGGGAGAATCCAGCAGCATTCCCACCCCGCACCCGACCCCGTGGGGAAGAAGGAAGGACCAGCTGTCTCAAGCCCTTAGGTAACCTGCCACCAAGGATCCTGAGCTGGGACAGACAGCCCAGGACTAAAACTGGAGTCTGTCCAAAGATCCAACGAAGCTCAAGCCTTTAATTCCAGCACTGGGGAGATTGACACGTAGGACTGCCCTGGGTTCAAGGCCAGCCTGGGCTATAGTGAATTCCAAGGACCCGGGTTCGATTCCTCAGTACCGACGTAAACCAGAGGCACAAAGTGGTGCATGCGTCTGGAGTTCGTTTGCAGTGGCTGGAGGCCCTGGTGTGCCCATTCTCTCTCCCAATAAAATAAAATAAAATAAAATAAAAAGTTTACCTTGACCATAAGGGAAACTGAGACTCCCACAGCGACAGTCTGGGAGGCTAGGTCTCGAACCCCAACCCTGGCCTACAGAACTGGAACGCAGCGCCCCCAGCGTGGCGAACGGGGAGGGTCCGCACACCGGAAGCGGGCTCTGCCAAGGGCTGCGGGCAGGGCGGAAGTGTGGACACTTGGGCTTCCAGGGCCTCTCTCTCCCCCTCGGCGGCCCCGCTCTCGATGGTGGCGTCCCAGGGGCGAGAGCCGGGGCGCGTTGAGCCCGCTCGGAGGAATCGAGCTAGCGGGCCCAAGCCGGGTGGGAGTCCGGCCTGGGGGGAGGGGGGTTGACATGTCTCTCGAAGATCCTTTTTTTGTAGTCCGAGGGTGAGTGCCAGTGCCGGGGAGGGCGGAGAGCGGTCGGGTCCTGGGGCCAACCGTGCCATGCAGTCTGGGTCTGGCCGTGCGCGAGCCGTCCCGTGGCCCCGCGGGTGGCTGCACCGGGGACATGGGGGTGTCTGGGGTTCTCCGTGTGTTCAGGGCGCAGCGGGAGGACCTGTTCCCAGCTGCACCCGTGGCGCCCTGTCCCCAGCGAGGTGCAGAAGGCGGTGAACACGGCCCGCGGGCTGCACCAGCGCTGGAGCGAGCTTCTACAGGAGGGCGCGGCGGTGGGACGCGAGGAGCTGGACTGGACCACCAATGAGCTGCGGAACGGCCTGCGCAGCATTGAGTGGGACCTGGAGGACCTGGAAGAGACCATCGATATCCCGGGGCTTTACAGGGGTGGCATGGAAGAACCTATTGCCGTGGTAGAGGGGGGCGCTTAAGTGTTGAAGGTTGGGTGAATAGGGGGACAGAGGGTAGGGGGTTGCTTATGGCTCTGGCTTTGGCCCTTGACTCTCAGCTCACGCATAGTGGAAGCCAACCCAGGCAAATTCAAGCTTGCAGCCGGGGATCTGCAGGAGAGAAAGGTGTTCGTGGAGCGCACGCGGGAAGCTGTCCAGGTGAGGCAAGGACCAGGTAGGTAGGTGACTGTGGGGAGGGTTGGGGTATCTATATTCCAATACTGTCTTCGCTCCCAGGAAATGAAGGACCATATGGTCAGCCCGTCGGCTCTGGCCTTCATGGAGAGGAATAACAGGGAGGTAATGTACCCACACGTAATATCCACCCCCAAGTTGAGCCAGGCGCCTCTTCTGTGAGTGGAACCCAGAGCGTTTTTTGTGTGTATACCTCTTCAGTGTCCTTCCATTCTCTGTGTGTTACGGCTGTCTACACCCAAGCCCTCCTTTGTATCTCAGTTCCACAGCCTCACATTCAACTAACCTAGCATCAAAAACATTTGGAAAAGATGTGTCTAGTCAACATGCACAGGGCTTTTCTTTTTCTTATTTATTTACAGGGGAATGAGCGTGCCCGGGCCTGTAGCCACTGCAAACAAACTCCAGATGCTTTTTAATTTTTTTTTTTTTTGGCTTTTTTGCACGTTTTGTTTTTTCAAGATAGGGTCTCAGGCTGACCTGGAACTCTGTAGCTCCAGGCTGGCCTCAAACTCACAGCAATCCTCCTACTTCAGCCTCCTCAGTGCTAGGTTTAAAGACTTGCACCACTACACCCGGCAGACAGTCTCACTTTACTCCTGGCCATCTTTGAACTCAGCAATCAATCCTCCTGCCTCAGCTTCCCAAGGGCTGGGATTACAGACAAGCATCACCTTGCCTGGCTCAGATTCTGTCTAAAACAACAGGGCTGAGGATGTTGGATGCACACTGCCTTGAGTTTGAGTCATTTGTGCCTGTAATCCTAGCACTTGGGAGTTGGAGCAGGAAGACTAGAAATCCAAGGTTGTCCTTGGCTACATAGAGGCCAGCCTGGGCAAACAAAACAAATTCCAGGTCAGTTGGGTCCACATAGGGAGACCCTGGTCTCTTAAAAAAAAAAAAAAAAACAACAAAGATTAGCCATGCATGGTGGCGCACGATTTTAATCCCAGCACTTGGAGGCTGAGACTACATAGTGAATTCCAGGTTAGACTGGGCCAGAGCAAGACCCTACCATGAAAAACCAAAAAGAAAGACAAAATAAAGTTTAAAAATAGGGGTGGGAATGTATTCCTTGTGAATTAATAGCTCTCCTGGCTTCACAGATGTGGAAACAGGCACACAGAGGTCAAGTGATATAAACTTGGGGTCTTGGAAAGCAGTCCCACCCCTGAGACTGCTTCATGACTAACCACCCTGGGGATTTGCCACAAAACCACCTTGGCCCTGCTCTGCATGGACATCCCTTCCTGACCCTGCTGTCTGCCCTGACAGATGCTGGGAGACAAACCAGCTGCCCACAAGTCTTTACACAGTGACCTGCTGGATGCAAGTGTGGTGTCGGCCACCTCTCGCTACATGGAGGAGCAGCAGGCCACACAGCAGGTTTGCAGGTGGTGGTCCTGGGCGGAGCCTGTGGAACACTGGCTTCCTACTCACTGCATCTCCCACCCTCACTGTGCAGCTCATCATGGACTACCAGGATCAACAGCTGGAAATGGTGTCTGGTAGCATCCGGGTTCTAAAGCACATGTCTGGTCAAGTGGGAGAGGAGCTGGAGGAGCAGAGCATGTAAGGTTTGGCCTTGAGGGTGGACTGGGTGCTCTCGGCCTCCCTGGTGTTCAAGGGGGCCTTTGGGAGCTAATGATCTCTTGGTCTTGGCAGCATGCTGGATGCTTTTGCTCATGAGATGGACCACACACATTCCCGGGTGGACAGGGTTCTCAGGAAGATGGCCAAAGTGTCCCACATGACAACTGGTGAGTTCTCTTTGGGGTGGGGGGTTGGGTCTTGGAACGGGGGAGGTTGTGCCTAGTGCGGTTTCTCCTTGTGATGTTTGATCCTTTTGTCCCTAGACCGTCAACAGTGGTGTGCCATTGTGGTGCTCCTGGCCGTGGTTTTCCTGGTCCTCACCTTACTCTTCTTTCTCTGAGTTGGGCCCTCCCTGTGGGATGGTCCCTAGTGCCCCAAAGCCATCAAGCAGTTTCCAGCTGGCCCTGTGTCCTGGGAAGATGGGGTGTTGCCCAGAAGCTCTCGATGCTTTTGTCCAAAGCCAGTGGGACTGGACTGTCTACCACTGATCTTGTCTCAAGTACACTTACAGGGTGGTAGAGGTGGGGAGGTCTCAAACACACTCCACCCTGCTTCTACTTCTGCCCCAAAGCCATGCGCTCCTGTGCCTTCTACTTTTGCCAACTTGGGAATAAAATCCGGCCTTTTATATATATATATATATATATATATATATATATATATATATATATATATATATATATATATATATATATATATATATATATATATATATATATATATATATATATGTATTGGTATCATATGTATTACAAACCAGTACCTTTAACAACTGAGCCCTCTCCCCTGCCCTGGATTACAAATTGACCAATCCCTCTTCCATCTGTTCTAAGTCTCCTGCTTGGTCCTCCTCATCGGCTTTTTTTTTCTTTTTAATATTTGAGGTAGGGTCTCACTGTAGCCCAGGCTGACCTGGAATTCACTATGTAGTCTCAGACTGGCTGAGAACTCAACAGTAATAATCCTCCTACCTCTGCCTCCCAGGTGCTGGGATAAAAGGCTGTTTACCACGCCCAGCCATCCACCATCTGCTTTTGAGTTTCGTGTAGCATAGGTTGACCAACTCTTTGTAACCAAGGATGGCTTTGAACTTCAGACCCTCCTGCCTCCACCTACCAAGTGGTGGGTATCATGCCAGTTTTTTTGTTGTTGTTTTGTTTTTTGAGGTAGGGTCTCACTCTAGCCCAGGCTGACCTGGAATTCAATATGTAGTTTCAGGGTGGCCTTGAACTCATGGTGATCCTACTACCTCTGCCTCCCGAGTGCTGGGATTAAAGGCGTGTGCCACCACGCCCAGCTCATGCCAGTTTATACGTTGCTGGTGATGTTAAACCATAGGCTTTGTGCACAGTAGGCAAGCACTGGACTGCTATATCCTCAGCCCAGCTTTCTCCCCCCCCCCCCAACACTAGGTATTGAACTTGCATCTTTTTTTTTTTTGAAGGAGGGTCTCACTTTAGCCCAGGCTGGCCTCAAACTCAGTGATCCTATCTCTGCCTGAGTGCTGAAAATTACAGGCATGTGCTACCACACCCAGCTTTCGTGGTTTGAATTTTCATCCTTGCACAGACACGTGTTATACCGCTTGGTTATATATCCCTAGCCCCTTTCGTGTAATGTGCATGTTTGTATGTAGGTACTTCACGGAGGACAACCCTGGGTGTCATCTTCAGGAATACTGTCCACCTCTATCTCTGGCTGACTCAGAACTCATCCTGTAGTCCCAGGCTGGCCTTATAATAAACTCCCAGCAATCCTTCTGCCTCCCGGGTGTGAGTGCTTGGATTAAAGGTGTGTGCCACCATACCAGGCAGTGGGCAGGAAGAGAGAGAATGGGGTCACCAGGGCCTCTAGCAACTACAAACTCCAATGCAGTCTTTCGTGGGTATTGTGGAACGGAGCTTGGAACATTAGATTATGCAGGCAAATGCTTTAACCACTGAGCCATCTCTCCGGGCTTTTTAACTTTTTTTTTTCTTTGAGGTAGTGTCTCGTTCTAGTCCAGGCTGACCTAGAATTCTCAGGGTGGCCTTGAACTCAAGGCAATCCTCCTACCTCTGCCTCCAGAGTGCGCCACTACACCCAGTCTTTTTTACTTTTTGAGTGAAACTTGGTAAGCTGCCTGGGCAGGCTTTGACCTTGTCATGTTAGATATATCCTCCTGCCTCAGCCTCCCAAGTAGCTGAGACCATGGATCTCTGCTACAAGGCACAGCTCTTTCATGACAGGGTCTCACCCTAACCCCAGGCTAACTGTTATAAGTATAAACCATAATACCCAAATTTTTCTTAGCTTTAATAGCAGGCAGTTTCTATTTGTTTTCATTTCGTAATGCTGGGGGTGGAATTCATGATACATAATGCCAACCCTAAGGCTTGTTTTGTTTTTGAGGCAGGGTCTCACTCCAGCCCAGGCTGACCTAGAATTCATTCTGTAGCTGGCCTAGAAATTAAGGTGATCCTCCTACCTCTGCCTCCCAAGATTAAAGGTGTATGCCACCATGCCCTGTTCATTTTAATTTTTTGAGACAGGTCTTGACTAGCCTTGAACTAATGATCCTCCTGTTTTAGTGCTGGGATTACAAACCACCACACGCAGTAACTAAACACGTTTGGTAGTGCAGCTCCTTTCTGGATTATATATGGATTATATGTGTGTGTGTGTGTGTGTGTGTAGGCCAGAGGTTGACACTCTTATTTCCTGAGTCTCTCAACAGAACCCAGAACTCAATGATTAGGCTAGTTTGTTTAGCTAGCCAATTTACTTCTCCCAAGCACTAGGATGACATGAATGTCCACCTGGCCTTGACATGGTGCTGGGGACAAGTCCACTACCCATACGTGTGCAGCAAGCACTTTATCCACTGAGCTATCCCCAGCCCCATGTAATTTTGCCACCTCATGCCTTTTTAATGTACAAAATTCCTTCTAAGAAATTTCTATAAACCTGTACTCTTAAGGCACTATGAATCCAAGATTGTATCCCATGGGTCTGACATTAAAACTGTACATCTCAAGTTACTCATTACATCATTATTGTTGCTACAAAGACATTGTAATCATTTCATAACCAACCTGGCAAATCTTTACAACAGGTCTATGTAATGAAGGCTGGCCTTGAATTTTTCCTTCTGCCTCATTCTTGTGCGTGCTGAGTAAGTGTAGACCACCATGATGTGCTGGCAAGCCTTTTAACCAAACAGGGCTGGGAGCAACAAAATACCGGGCACCTTTTTGCACAGTATTGCTATGGTTTGGCTTAAAATATTTTGTTTTAGCAATGATTGGCCATGTCTTAAATCCTGGCACTCCAAAGGCTAAAGTAGGAGCATCTTTATGAATTCGTGATCAGCCTGGGCCAGAGTGAGTTCTAGGTCAGCCTAGGCTAGAGTGAGATCCTGCTTCAACAAACAACAATTTAAAGGAAATTTTTGTGTATATATGTGTGGCTATGTGTACAGGTATGCATGCCATAGTGCATGCGTAGAGGTCCAAGGATACAGGATCCCCTGGGCTCGCTAACCATAGTCAGCCAGTCTAGCCCAACTGGCAAGTTCTAGGCCAGTGAGTGAACATCTCACAAAAGGACAGCCAAGGTTGTCCTCCAGTCCCCACACATACAAAATCAGGGGGCGAGGTGTAGTGATGTATGTCAGTAACACCAGCATGAAGCAAGGGAATCACAAATCCAAGGTCCTATCTGAAAGACACGCTCATTTCAAGGCCAGCCTGGGTTACAACACACAGGGAAGCATTTCAAAAAAAGAACGTTTTGGTTTTTGAAATAATTTGTATTGTACTATAGACTTCTTTTACAAAGCATTTAGTTGTATCAGATAAGTAGCCTAGAGATGATCAAAATTCTATGGGAGAAAAATAAAATCTATGAGAATGTGCACAAGTCCTATGCAAACAAATCATTGTATGGACCTGCCTCAGTCAGAACCCTAAGTCATAGGCATTGTGTGTACGTGTGGAGGCCAGAGGGGATGATGGGTTCTTGCTCTATCCTTAGGCCTGTACTATTCCCTGTCACTTCCCAAACTCTACACCACTTGTACTCATCTCAGGATGGGATGCGGCTCACCAGGAAAGCACGCATGAGGCCGTGAGTTCTACTCCAACTCAGACCCATGTTCCTTCTGGCTCTAAAAGGAGCTGGAGTGGCAGGTGTGGTCAATGGCTAGCTGGCCCTGGAGACCAGAGTATCTTGGCTTCCGGTGCTCCATCCCATCCCAATGAGCAGGCCAGCAGGACTGTTACAAAGGCGGTTTGTTTATTCTCCTCCTCAGCATCACTGAGACTCAGGTTCACATTTCCCAACGCCACTCCTCTCCTTACAGTAGTTAATGTGCAATCTCAATTGCGGGCCGGGGGCAGGTGGGGGCTCGGCCCAGGGTGGGGAGGGCGTTGGCACTTCACGTGGGCGGGTGGGGCGGCCTGTCCCGTGAAAGAGGCATAGGTGGGTAGGAGGGCAGCCAGAGGGTCTACTCCTACACTCTTTTTCCTGCTAATGACTGCCCAGGGTGGGGACCATGCAGCTCAGTAGGGCAGGGAGGAGTGGGAAAGTAGCTGACCGCCAGGGAGGGGCGCAGGGGTGGCTCCTGGGGTAAGGCACAACCCTGTCTTTGGCTCTCCTAGTGAGGAGTTTCCTCCCCTGCACCCCCAGCTCAGCACGTTCCCCCCCACCCCCAGTCCTGGGAGCCAGGAGCCCCTCTAGGGTTCTTGGAAGGAATGGGTTCTGCCCAACTCACCCTATTAGGGACCAGGAGGGAGCAGCTGTTGAAAGACCTCAGTCCCAGGGCCTTGACCCACTCGTGGGGCCTGGCTGGAGCCCTAGCCTACCCCTCAGCCTTGGCCAGGCTCAGCTGCTTGCCAAGTTGTCAGGATATTGTGCTTTGGGATCAGCGCTAGGATAGGGTGTCAGACCAGGGCGAGGGTAAAGGGAGGGCTGTGACTAAGGTGCTTGTGCTTTAGCTAGGGGTGTGGACTCCCCCCACTCTGGCTACCCAGGACACTAAGGTGCTGGAGGCAGGCCAGACCCAACACCCCCATCCTTATAGTATGCAGATATTAGGAGGGGACCCCAGCAGGTTGCAGCTGGGTGGAGGGGCAGGTCTCCAGATCAAAGCTACACCAGACCTCCAATCCTACAACTTGTCTCAGAAGTGGCAGCTGGGAGCCAAGAAGTTGGGGAGGAGAGAGGAGGCAGGGAGTTCAGGGCTAGAAAGGAACCATAAGATGGTGAAATGACAATGACAATGGGGGAGGGGAAGCAATAAACAAAAGCTCCAGGGTTCACATGTAAAACTTAAAACCCAAGAACACTTGCTCTGGGAGAAATAGAATAAAAAGGAATGGAGAGAGAATTCCATAAACCACTGCTAACAATGGATGTGGGCCCTGCCCTGCCCCGCCCCACTCCTCAGGGAGCAGGCTCAGCCAACCTGGGCCTGGGACACCCTCAGTGTAGCCCTGGGGGAGAAACATGTACCCATGTTACACACACACATACACACACACACACACACACACACACTCTCTCTCTCTCTGCCCCCATCCTGCTTTCTACAGCTCCCACCCAGGGATCCAGGGAGACCTCAAGACGGTCCCATTGGTTTGAAAAATAAAAGGAAATCTTATACTTCAGTATTTCATTCGTTAAAAAAATGTTTTAAAAAGTATGTACAGGGGGTGGGGGCTGGGAGCCCTGCCCAGGGGTGGGCAGAAGGGATGGGAGGACAGGAGCCCTCCAGCCTGCTCCCCAGTTCTGACCCTGGCCTCTTCTATCCTCATGGTTCTGAAAGTAAATCATCTACACATGCACGCACACACGCGCGCACACACCCCCACATGCTCTGAAAGCCCGGAAACCTGTCCTGAGACCCTTGTCTGCCCACAGGAGTCCCGCTCACTTGGGGCCAGCCTCTCTCAGGCCCCAGGAGACCCAGAGGCAGGGTACAGGGTGGGGCATGGGACTGGGAGGAGCATAATGGGGGCCACCACCAGCAGCCACCTTGGAATTTCTCTGAGCCTTCTCTGGGCCTGTCTCCTCAGCTGTAAAGTGGCCAGTCCCTCTTGGCCTCACCTACCCCAGCTCCAAGGCGCAGGGACAGACAAGAGGGACAGGAAGGCGCTTTTGGAGAAGTGGAAGCACTGGGAGGTGGTGGGAGGGGTCCTGAGAACCCTGGAGTCCCCAGGACAGGGGCTGAGGAATTCTGCCCCCAGGTGGCCCAGGGCCCAAGGTGGGGCCTTCCCAGGGCGCAGGCCGGCCCCTCCCCCAGCCGGCTGGTGCTGGGAAATGCCTACCAAGAGTTAGGAAGGGGAAGCGCTCCCCATTGCATGAGTGTGCTGAGGAAGGCAACAGGCCAACTAGGTGCCTGTCCTCTCACCACCCAGCCTGGCACACTGTGGGGAAGGGTGTGGAATGGGAAGACAGAGGGGCCGGGAGCATGCAGCAGCCCCCGTGGGTTAAGGGGAGGGAAAGACAGTAGCTTGTGACCAAGTGGTGGGCAGGGGCGTGATGGGAAGGGGAGTGTGACATCCGTGGTTACTGGAGAACCTCCGTGGAGGGGCCAGCCTCACCGTCGTGGCTGGCTGTCTCGAAGGTGTGTTCTATGCCTATCATGTCCGGCTCTACCTTGCCAGTGTCACCGATGAAGCTACTGGTGTCACTGATGAAACTACTGTAGGGTTCGCCCTCTGTCAGGTGCAGGGGCTTGGCCTTGGGCAGCCAGCTTTTGCGCACCACACGGCGGGCATTGGTGCACATGTCAGCTGCAATGGCGTTCATCTCGCTCTCCTTGAAGTTGGGGGCAAAGTTCTGGCAGTAGTCTGTGTGGACAGAGCAGGCAACTCAGGCCAAGACTCCGGAACCCCCCAGCTTCCCTCAATCACAATGGGTCACCATGAACCACACCAAACTACTGGTGCCTGACCCTATGCAAACCTAGGCCACCTTCAACATAGGCTGCTACCACCTGCTGTCTACCTGTTCAGCCACTAGTACCTTCCCTTGACTACTCTGGACTTGGACTCTCCTGCTTGACAGCACTATACCCCAAATGAGAAGAGATCTTAGCTAATCCCGGCCTCTTTCCCAGTAAGAATCTTTTTATGTTTTCTTTTTGAGGTGGTCTTGCCAGGTACCCCTAGCTGAACTTAACGCTAGATCAGCCTGCCCGATGCTGGTCAGAAGAACCCTTCTTCACACCCAATTCCACCTACCCATCAAGGCCAACACTGCAGAAAAAGGCCACCTGTCCAGCACAGGCCCCAACCTGCACTTGAAGACTGGACACTCACATTTGACGGCGTGCAGGACGCGACTGTCCAGTGGCTTGCGTCTGGGGTCATTGGTGGAAGAACGAATGCCAGTGCCACAGCTATTGGCCAGTGTATTCCTGGAGGTGGGGTGGAGGAGCAAAGGAGTCAGGGCTTCTGATTCTGGGACACCAGCTCCCTCACCCTGGGGTTCTGGGGCAGACCTCACCGGTCAAAAAAGGAGGCCAGGAGCCGCCGCAGCAGGACCTTGTGCCGTGTGCCTGCGCTGACATGGCAGTTCATGAGCTGTGCCCTTGTGATATACACGTTGGTGCCTAGTGAAAGAAGCCAGAGGATGTCTCCCACATGGCCTGCCACCACCCACTCAACATGCCACTGATGCTCTGAACACACCCAAGGACAGACAATTCCTACTTCCTTGAGGCAGGGAGCCCCCCACCCCCAAGAGCCAGTAACCTAGGGACTGGTCTTTGATGAGAAGCCAGTGAATTCTGGGGGGAAGGTACATGCTAAGTGGTGTGTGCCACTGGAGACAGCTTCACCCCAGCCCTTGTCTTGATTGTGCTCTGCACCGACCCACACCTGCTAACCTTAACTCACCAAGTGAGTCTCCTCTGCTGGGATCACAGGTATGAGTGGGTCCCACCTGGGTGTTTTTGGTGCTGGGAATGAAATGCAGGGCTTCGAGCATGCTAGGCCAGCATTTTAACAAGCCACATCCCAATCTCAATTTATCGAATCTTACCACCACTCTGCCAGGGCAGCTGCCACCAACAGCAGCCCAGATGGGGAAACCAAGGAGCTGAGGGTGTCAGTTTGCCCAAGGCACGTGGCTAGCTTGTAATCAAGAGTGTGATGTGAGGCCGAGGGGTTGGGGGACGAAGTGCAGCCAGCACACCTGTGACCAGCTCCAGCTTTTCTGAAGGGTCACCCTCGTCGTAGAGCTTCAGGTGGCAACGGTTGCCGATCTGGTTGATGAGCTCAGCCGGGAGAGATGCCAGGTCTTGCCGCACCCGGATACGACTGCGAGACTCCGGGGCCACCTGCTCAGGGAGGGCTTCCACTTTCTCTGCTGTAGGGATAGGGCACAGTGTTGTATGCACACATGTGCACATCGGGTGCTGGGGGTGTGGGCAGTACTCACCTGTCTGGCCAACATTCATCATGCTATACATGGTATACATGTTACAGATCTGCCGGTATTGCTCATCCGTGCCATCCTCGCCTGCGTCCTCCTCCTCATCCTCCTCGTTATGGTAGGAGCCAGGGCTGTCGCTGGTGTAGGCGCTGGAGGTTCCTGGGCTGGTCCGCTCTGATGTGCTGAACCCACTCACACCACCCCCAACTGCCACCACTGCCACTGTTGCCGCAGCCACGGTCACTGGCGTCCGGTTGGGGGCCAGGTCTGGAGTGGAGAACTTGGCCATCTTGCGGCTGCCGTTGCTGCTGCCACCACCCCCGGCCTCCTTCTGGCTGCTGTCCCACAGCCTCTTGGCTACAGGGGTGCACTGCACCGAGTCCAACTCCTGCTCTGTTTTGACCCGTGACACCAGGGGTAGTGGTGTGCTACAGGCTGGCCAGCCTGATGTCTGGGCCACAGGGCTCTGGGGCTCTGAGGATGGGGCCTCCTCAGTATGCAGGCCCTGGGAATCGCAGCTTGGGGAGCTGACCTTGAGGAAGAACTCAGTGCCTTTCTCCATGATCTCCTGGATCTGCAGGAAGCCAGCTGTGTAGATGAGCAGGAACTGGTCACCCATATTCATGCTCAACCGGCCCGTGTAGCAGAACGTGAGGATCTGCTGGAATGACTGGGGCTGCACAGCCGCTGGCAGCTCTACCACAGAGCTGCGGCTGCTGTTGAACAGGTCCCGGAAGTAGGAGCTGCTGGCGGCCAGCACAGCACGGTGGGCCTTGAAGGCGTGGCCCTTGACCACCACCGACACATCACAGTACAGTCCCTGTAGCCGCTGCTCATTGAGGCACTCGAGGATGCTGTTGCCAAAGTTCGGGATCTCCATCTGCAGGGTCTGCGCCATGGTAGCGGCTGCATGGGAACAGGGGAGATGGGATGGTCAGGTGCAACCTGGAGGAGAGCATGTGAGAGCCAGGACATCCACAAGCTTGACTGTGTGGTACCCGTAAGAAAGGCAGAACTGCCTCCCCTTCTATCTGCACACAACACCTGCCTTTGTGACACAGCCATCCTGTGGTTATCCGTGGGGGTTGATTCAGGGACCCTGGAGACCAGAATCCACAGATGCTCAAACCTCTTTATCAATGGTAGAATATTTGCACAGAAACTATACGTATGCTCCCTTACACTCCTTTTTTTGTGGTGTTAGGGTCTCGTGGAACCTAGCTGACCTCTAACTATCGCTGACCCAATTGACTTTAAGTCACTTCTGCAAAGCTTACAATACTTCATTCTGTGTAAAGGTGCTGCTGAGAGAATGACAAGGAACTTTGTACAAGTTCAGGGTAATTTTTTTTTGGTTCATTCAAACATTTATTGAGCAACTAAGGAGGTTAAAAGGTAATTGAAACATGGTCCTAGAGATGAGGCACACGCACAGTAAGAGTAAGGCATTAAATCACCTGGTGAACCCCTTCTTTCTAACCACCCTGGAAATGTTCGATCTCACAGTAGAGCCCAGGCTGGCCTGGACTCATGGCAATCATCCTGCCTCAACCTTCTGAGTGATGTGATTATAGGTATGAGCCATACCTGGCTCTCAAAATATTTGGAGACAGAATTGGTACAAATTAGGCAAACACTCTACTACTGAGCTACATCCTAAGAAGTATCACTGTTTTGGAAGTTTTGATCTGCAGCTGGTCGAATATGATGTGAACCAATGAGAGTGGACTGGACTGTCAGATCAGCAAAGGCACCTAGAGAGCAGGGTGGCCAGCACTGCCCCATCATACAGGTGGGTAGCACAGTGCAATCACCCTGTTGCCTTGCCCCCAAGCTATACTGGCTTCCCCTGGGTCCCTGGACCTGGCCTAGAACCTCCCACTCAGGAGTAGTGTTCTCTCCACCTATCTTAGTTCCCTCTCTGGCAGTGGATGTGGAATAACTGCATGACAAACCTTGCCAAGGGTTCTGCACAACATATGGACAAAGGGAAGGCTTAGGACTGGGCTGAAGCAATGGAGGCCCTGACCCAGGATTGGGGGGAATCTAGGCCCCTCCCCCAGCCTGCTCCATCCCTAGTTTCAGAATCCAGCACCCACAGCTTTTGAGTTTCAAAAAAAGCAATTCAGGGGCTGGAATGATGGCTTAGTGGTTAAGGCATTTGCCTGCAAAGGAGGAGGACCAGAGTTCAATTCCCCAGTAGCCATGTAAAGCCAGATGCACAAGGTGGCTGGAGGCCCTGGTGTATCTGCCCTCCTCTCTCTCTCTCTCTTTCTCTCTCTCTCTCTCTCTCTCTCTCTCTCTCTCTCTCACACACACACACACACACACATATTTTAAAAATATTTTATTCATTTTCAAGCAGAGAGATAGAGATAGATAGATAGATAGATAGATAGATAGATAGATAGATAGATAGAGAGGCAGATACACCAGGGCCACCACCTTGTGGGTCTGGCTTATATGGATCCTGGGGAATTGAACCCAGGGCCTCAGGCACTAGAGGCAAGTGCCTTAACTGCTGAGCCATCTCTCCAGCCCATACATTTTTTTTTTTTAATAGTGAAGCTATGCCAGGTGTGGTGGCGCACACCTTTAATCCCAGCACTTGGGAGGCAGAGGCAGGAAGATCACCATGAGTTAGAGGCCACCCTGAGACTACATAGTGAATTCCAGGTCAGCCTGGACTAGAGTGAAATCCTACCTCAAAAAACAAAACAACAACAAAAACCCAAGTTAATTCAGGGGTGGGAGGGTAAATGGCTGATCCCTCCCTCCCAGCTACTGGGGAGCAGGGTGGTAAGCTAGAGAAGCTGTTTTGGGAACTGGACACCTGAAAGCTCTTCCACCCAGTTCCTACAGAGTAGTAAGTGAGGTTGCAGAGAGCCTTGGATTACAGTGAAGGGCCCCACAGACTCGCCCCCCCCTACATAGCCACAGATCCTAGAAGCTGGAATGGGGCAGTGGTGGATGGAATCCAGGGCTGAGTGACTCTTAAACTCACTAGTGACTGTCATGCCCAGAGTAGCCATCAACAAAGGCCCCACATGCCCTGTAAAAGGTCCCCTCAGAGTAGTATTCAAAAGTCCTCCTCTTCTCCTCTACCCTTCTCAGGCCCCAATACATGGTATGGAGGGTGACCCTCCACCGTGGCTGGGCCTTGTCCCCACTGTGACCCAGCCTGGAGTGTTCTCCTTTGCTTTCAGCCCCTGCCCCAGCCCTGTGAATATCACCCACCATGGCACTAAACCTTAGTTAACCTAGTTAACCACAGAGACCCTGCAGGCAGACAATTGCTCTCCTGCAGAGCAGGGCTGCAGGTTCTGCTCCAGCACCACCAACAATCAAATTCAGCAGGGCACCCTTTACTGGAGGGGTAGGGCAGGAGGCCAAGAGGCAGCCTCCAGCCCCACAAAGGATAAAGTGGGGGTCCCACTGCAGTCTTACAACATGACCCAAGGGTATGGCAAGGCATGAGGTTTACATGACCTCCCAATAGTCACTCAACAAATATTTGCCAAGTCTCCACCTCTGGAGCACATGGTCTGTCCAGTAAGGGACACGGCCATTCATTCAGAATTTGAGGCGCTACAAGCTCGTAGCACCGACATGTAATACTGGTACACCTATAACTCTAGCACCCATGAGGCAGAGGAAGGTAGATCACTGTAAATTCAAGGCCAGCCAGGGATACACGGGGAGATCCTTGTCTCAAAGAAAAGTAACAATGGATGTGAGGTATGCAGGGACAGAAGTGGGTTCTGCTACAGGGACTCATGTCCTCTACCAAAATCACCCGGCAAAGCCCCAACTCCAGGATGCCTGCCTCTGGAGGTGGGGGTCTTTCATGTGTTTAAGCTTGATGAGGTAGGTCATAAAAGTGGAGACAAGAAAGTGGCCATCTGTAAACCAGTAAGATCCCTCCCAGAACCCAACCACCTGGCACCATGGCTTCGGACGTCTGCTGTCAAAACTAGTACAGTATCTTGTGGTGTCAAACTACCAAGGCCTCATCAGTGCCGTTCCCTAGGGTGCCTCTAGGCAGGAACCTCACCACCACCACAAATGGGTGCCGGGTATCTACTGAGCTGATACTCCCCCAAACCTCATGCCAAAGCTTCCCTGGCCCTTCTTGCTCAGGGTAAGATCTGTGGTTATACCTATCTCCTCCGATGTAGTGGTGGTGCACTCCTTTAATCCTAGCACTCAGGAGGCAGAGGTAGAGGCCACCCTGAGACTACATAGTGAATTCCAGGTCAGCCTGGGCTAGAGTGAGACCCTACCTCAAAAAACCAAAAAAAAAAAGACTTTCACTGGCATAAAGCATCTAGCAAACAGGACATTGTCTTTCCTTCGTTTAGGCTCCACTGGGCAGTGACCTCACTGGAGTTCACTGATGTGTTCCCTTGCCCCTAGGACTACAGCACATATGGTGGCATATGCCTGCGCTCTCAAATGACATGGAAGGATCCCTTGAGCCAGGAGTCCAAGACCAGCATCTCTTGGGGGGAGGGGAAAGCTTGTTTGTGGAATGAGTCTGATTACTTTCTTTTTTAAAAAAAATATTTTATTTATTCATTTTTCAAGCAGAGAGAGAGAGAGAGAGAGAGAGAGAGAGAGAGAGAGAGAGAGAGAGAGAGAGAGAGAGCACGCGAGAGAGCGCACCAGGGTCACCACCTTGTGGGTCTGGCTTATGTGGGTACTGGGGAATTGAACTGGGGGCCTTAGGTACTGGAGGCAAGTGCCTTAACTGCTGAGCCATCTCTCCAGCCCGAGTCTGATTACTTTCGATGTAACAATGTCTACAACAGGAGCAGGTGAGGAGAGATGGTGGAGTGCTTAGCACTGAGTGAGACATCTCTACCACACTCTCCAAGGCTCAGGGACCATGGCGGAAGACGTGGCAGCAAGAATGTAAGAGCCAACGGGCATGGTGGCAAAGAAAGGCCTTTAATCCCAGCACTTGGGAAGCAGAAGTAGGAGGATCGCTGTGAGTTCACGGTCAGCCTGAGCTAGAGTGAGGCCCTACCTCAGAAAGGACAAGAGTGTGAGAACCAAAGAAAGAAGAGTGCTTTGAATACTGTCTTCCAGATACAAAGTAACCACAGTATTCGTGACCTCACAGTGACTGACACTATCTACACAAGGCCTGCAAACTAGGAGGGGAAACTGATGACATCTAAAAAGAACAGAGTGAAGTTGGAAAGGACTTAGTGGAGGGGGGATTCGGGAGGAAGAAAAGGGAGGACAGTGGGAGGGAATTATGATCATGGTATATTGCCTATATGTAGTCACCAAAAAGTTCAAAACAAGAGTTTTGAACTCTGAGCTCTGAAGCATTAACTTGGTCTGGCAGGTGGGTGCCCTCTCTGACTGCTGCCCAACCTGGGAATCTAAGCCTGGACTATGCAAGACAAACAAAAAAGAGGTGAGCCTTTGGGGTTCATGAAGGCCCCACCCTCATGAGGAAGACAAACACTCTTAAAGAGAAGAGGGTGTGGTACCCTGGATTATACAGTGAATTCCAGGTCAGCCTGGGCTAGAGTGGGGCCCTACCTGGGGTGTGTGTGTGTGGGGGGGTTGTTGATAACTAGCTGTATAGATGTGGGCTTGTTTTGTGCTTTTTTTTTTTTTTTTTTTGGTTTTTCAAGGTAGAGTTTCACTCTATCTCAGGCTGACCTGGAATTCACTGGATTCTCAGGCTGGCCTCAAACTCACAGCGATTCTCCTACCTCTGCCTCCCAAGTGCTGGGATTAAAGGTGCATGTGCCACCACACCTGTTTTGTGCTTTTGTTAGAAAAAGTCCCCGTCCCCCCAACTGGATATGTAGCAGAGAATGACCCTGGAACTCTTACATGGATACCTGACTGGCATCCCCCTCCTTTTAACTTTAAGTACTTTAAGTACATGCACATTTAATTCATCTTCTTTTTCCCTGAAAGGCTGTCATTAAATCTGTAGCAGGAATAGAATTAGTCGCAGCTCCCACTCACACAGTGCCTAGTGACAGCTCAGAGAAGGTCACTTCACTTACTCCCCACAGATAGCTCCCAGAGAAGAAATAAGCCTTCCTAGCGGGGCGTGGTGGCGCATGCCTTTAATCCCAGCACTCAGGAGACAGAGGTAGGAGGATTGCCGTGAGTTCAAGGCCAGCCTGAGACTACATAGTGAATTCCAGGTCAGCCTGGACTAGAGCAAGACCCTACCTCGGGAAAAAAAAAAAAAAAGAAAAAAAAGAAATGAGCCTTCCTGCCATCTCACATGGAAAGAGGCCCAGGGAGGTGAAAATGGAGGCCTTTGAAAAACAGGGCCAAGTCTACCCTCTGGCTTCTGTCTGAAAACCAGACAATGTGGAAAATCAGCTGAGATGGACCCATTTCATGAATGGGAATGCTGGTGCCAAGAGAAACCAGAGTCAGGACGCTTCATCCTCCAGAAAAAGGGGCCTGCTGGCTGCCTGGGAGCCCTTATTTAGGTCTCCATGGGCCAGACTGGCCACCCACCAGGATCTCCAGGGCCCAGTATCCCTGGCCATTACCTCTCCTGCCTCCCCCCTCCCACTTGCTCCAAGCAGCCTCCTGCAATCTGGCCTCTGACCACAGCCACTCC
>PVHP010021201.1:0-29803 GCA_004024765.1 Zapus hudsonius
AAAATGAAATTGTGAAAGATATAGTAAATCTGAGGTAAAATGGACCATTTACACATTGATAATTCTTTAGAAATATTGTGGGCCCTGTGGTCTGGTGACTTCCCTTGGACGCTCAGGGAGCAACAAGGCTTGGGTCTCTGGGTTCTCAGTCTACTGTTCTGACCACAAGACCACATTTACTTCCTCTTTCACAATTGAGATGCAGTGAGAATGTAAACTGCATAACAACTGGGGTGTTGACAAAGGATACAAAGGAAAACACCACAATGTTACTTAACAATGGCACAAAATTAAATCTGACTTGAAGTGGTTCTTTGAAGAAATTCTTTGAAAATTTGATAGGCATTATAATTGAAATGAATGAAACAGTTTCTTAAAAATCTATCATAGTGAAAAGAAGGGGGGAGTGCTTTGCAATAGGTTCTTCCAGACACAAAGTGGCTGTGGTTATCATGACCTCACATACCTACCTACATAAGACCTGTATAATAGGAGGGGAAAATGATATCAAAATAGAAGTGAGACTAGTTGGAAAGAAGGGATTCAGTGGAGGGAGGATTTGGTGGTTGGAGGAAATAATGATCATGGGTGTTATAGTCAGTTCACATGCTGCTGGGATGAATCTCTAAACCAAGCACAGTTATGTGAGGAAAGGATTTATTGAAGCTACAGATCCAGAAGTTCCATAATGGAGAAAGAGATGTCAAGCAGAGAGAGAAACCCAACAGCAGCACCAAAGCACAGCAGCAAACAGGCAGGGGTGGAAGAGACGTCTTTCCCCTTTATATAGCCTTAGGGTGGGGTCTTGAAACCCTATCCCAGACTTGTTGGCTTCCTGAGTCTCTGGAATTTCCTTCCTGCACTGTTCTCCCAGGAAGGGGTGTTCATTTTTAACTTCCTTGAGCTTCCTTTTATCCTGCCCCCTACCGAGAGAGCTGCCTTCCTGTAAACACCACCACAGATCCACCCAAGATGACTAAAAAGGTCAAGTTGACAACAAAACCTAACCATCGCAATGGTATATTATCTACATGTATGGAGGTTGTCAATAAAAAGTTCTACAAAATATGATTAAGCTCTATTAAAATACAAAGTTTTAAGTTAGTAACTTTGCTACCCACATCTGCGCATGTGCATGCACACACACATATACACACATAAACACACATACACACACACAAAGGGCATAGGTTAACAGTCTAGATCAGAAAACAGGGTCCATTCATTTACTATCTTCAAGAAACCCATCTTACAATTAAAGAAAAAAATCTATCATAGGCTAGGCATCATGAAAAGTACCAGGAATGCACAGGAAAAAAATCATCATTGAACAATAACGAGGAGCAGTTTAGCAGACATTATTGCTCAGCCCTCATCCTTGGCTGCTGAGTTCCTTGACTCATAGATGTGAATTTCTCCTGAAGTTTGACCTTGGATATGTGGACCTCCCCTCACTGGAGACTCTAGAGGTGTTCTTCCCCCTCTACTCTCCAAGTATTACCAAGGACTGGCTGATATCCATTTTTTCCTCCTCCATCAAACTTTAACCAAGAACCACATGCTCTATGCTCCTTCCCTTCCTCAAAGATTTTTTTCCTAAAGACCATTCCCACAATAAAGCAAGCATTCCAGAGCTGGAGATATGGCTCAGTGGCTAAGGTGCTTGCCTGTTAAGCCTAATGGGTTTGATTCCCTAGTACCTATGTAAAGCCAGATGCACAAAGTGGCACAGGCATCTGAAGTTCATTTGATTTTCTCACTACAAACAAAAAATAACTTTCTGGGCTAGAGGGATGGCTCAGGAGTAAAGGCACTTGCCTGCAAAGCCTAATGACCTGAGTCCAATTCCCCATACCCACGTAAGCCAGGTGCACAAAGTGGTGCATACATCTAAAGTTTGTTTGCAGTGGTGAGAGGCCCTGACATGTCCATTCTCCCTCTCTCTCCTTCTCTCTCTCTCTTTCTCTCTGCTTGCAAATAAATTTAAAAAATAACTATTTCTGTTCAACAGGATTCTACTTTCTTTCGTATGAATGAAGATATTGTTACCTCCTTCCAAAATGAAGAGGTATTCATTTAAGCAGTGTCTAGGAGATAGTCATTCCAACACTTCTGGACCATGTCAATTACTCTCAAGTTCATAGCTGCACCTGAGTATTGTTCTATTGGAAACTGAATTATAAAGTTAACACTCAGCAAAACTTGTGGAAGCAATGAAGAGAGAGAAGAAAATAGTTTGTGTGTCTCTCATCTATTCATAAATACATAGTACACTAGAAAAGAAATGTACAAATCTGCTACCGTATTTTTGTACTGATCATCAGAACATCATTGGTATTTATAATTTATTTGTTTTGTTTGTCCTCAGATAAGACTACAGTGTGTGGAGGATATTTGTCTGGCAGTGTGATTCAAACTTTCATGCTGAAACACAGGGATATTCAGAATTGTTGACATTTTTTTCATTGCTACAGTTTTCCATTAAATTTCATTATCATACACAGAAGTACAAAAAGCCCATTAAAGAATACCCTGGGATCCAGAAACAGTCCTCCCTTCCACCACTCTGAAGCAGAAATTCAATGTTCCCCAGAAATTTGTAACATTCATCCTACTCCAGAGTATGAAGAGCCAAAAAGGGTCAGATGTCATCTCAACTTCTAATTCAATGGAACTATTATTGTGTCTCCTGGCAAAAACATTCTACTCTTGGGAACCATGTGACTCCCAAGTCAGTGGAACCAAAACACTGAAGTATGAAAGGCAAGGCTTCTGTGACTCGTTATCAGTATGATATTGAGGGAATCAACTTGCCTGCCATCTTGATGCCTGAGTTTATGGGTTTTGTTTATAGTAACACCTATTAGTCACAGATTCAAAGAGTGCCTCAACTAGAATTATAAATGGTTTCAGAAGGTAATTCCACTATTACAATAAGCTAACTGCTTCTGAGTAGTGGAATACATGGTAAAATTTGTGAATGCCACAGGGATGAGACCACTGCTGAATTTCTCTAAATACGAAATTAGTACTTTGATTGGAAGTACTGTTGGATGGTAAATAAGGTGTTCAGGAAGTCCAAAGATGATGATACTTGTGAAAGTGTATGTGGTAGTTTTATTAAAATTGAGTTTGCAGCTTTAGCCCCTAGCAGGCAGACTCTTGGGGATGGAATGCAGAGATGATTGAGCTCTGGCAGGGCTCCTACCTGCTGTTTGTTGTTGATGTTGTTTGTTTGTTTTGTTTTGGTGTTTGCTGCCTGGTGGTGGTTTCTCCCTCTGCTTGGATTTATGAAAAGGAACCAGGTTTTTCCACCATTGATGGAACTTCCCCTGTAAGCTTGAAATAATTCTTTTTTTCCCATAAAACTGTGCCAGGTTTAGATGTTCATCCCAGCATTCTGGAACTGTCTACTACAGAAAATTGATACCAGAAATGGGGTCTTGATGAGATGTATGTAAGACTGTATATTTGGGTCTTTTGGAACTCATGTATTGGAGGAATATTGATGGAATTGGTACTTGGGATCTGAAGATGCCTTCCAGAGCAACAAGCCAAGTTTCATGGGCTATTCTGAGAGTTTGAAAATGCTAAGTGCAGAGAGAATTGTGTTGGCTTATGAACTTTCAAAGGGGACAGAAAGACAGCAGAGAACTATGTTGGAACTGGGGTACTGGCATAAGGGCTGGCTGCATTCCTCTGCTGAATCCCTTGGAGTTTGAGCAAGGTTGAATTTAAAAGTATGGATTGATATGCTTGGTGGAAAATACAGAACTGAAAGATGAATGGTTTATCACAGGAAAAATTCAAGCAAGTTTAAAATTACTCTCGGGCTGGAGAGATGGCTCAGCAGTTAAGGCACATGCCTTCAGTGCCTAAGGTCGCAGGTTCAACTCCCCAGGACCCACATAAGCCAGACCATGGTGCATTCTCTCTCTCTCTCTCTCTCTCTCTCTCTCTCTCTCTCTCTCTCTCTGTATTTCTTTGCTTGAAAATGAATAAATAAAATAAAATAAATTGAGCTATAGCCCCAAGCCATTATTAAAAAATAAATAAATAAAATTACTCTCACAGAGACAGGTTTTAGGTTACTGAAGCTGCTGTTGCCAAACAGATTGCCACCATTAAGTGCTTACATTGCAACAATGGAAAGATGGCTGAGGTAATGCCTACCTAAGAATAGAATAGGAATGCAAACTCTTTTGAAAGGAGATGACTGAAAGGAAGAATTAGTTCTAAAAGGTAACCTGCTCTTCAAGGTCATGATTTATTTGTCACTGAATTAACAAAATTGCTGGGTGGCTTGAAAAATACATGGAAGTGTATCATGAAGTTCACATGGTTCCAGGAGCTTCTGCTGAGACCTGGCATGTGAAACAGGGCAATGTTCCTTTGTGGCCAGTGAGACAATTGTCTGAAGTTAAATAGGGCCCTCTGCTGAGATGAGGCATGGGAAACAGGATATTCCTGTTTTAAAGGCCAAAAAGCCCAGTGTATGGAGCCAAATATGGACTGTAGTTTACAGTGGAGACCTGAAAATGTCTTGGATATACCAGAATTGTGCAAGGGCTACAATAGAGCACTGCTGGGTCAGGATGGAAGTTTCCCTGGCTACTCAGTCCAGCTGGAGAAATGTAAATTGGAAATCTACAGACTATTGCCACTGGTTATGAGTGTCAGACTTGAACTACAGATGTTTGATGTTTGCTCAATGGTTGTTGATTTTGCATTGGTCTAATGTCTCCTCGTTATGCCATGTAGCAATGGAAATGTTTACTATGTGTCATTATATGTTGGAAATATATAACTCATTCTGATTGTACAGGATTCATAGTTAAGGGACAGTCTTTTTTAAAAAATATTTTATTTATTCATTTTTCAAGCAGAGATACAGAGAGAGAGAGAGAGAGAGAGAGAGAGAGAGAGAGAGAGAGAGAGAGAGAGAGAGAACCAGAACCACCACTTTGTGGGCCTGGCTTATGTGGGTCTTGGGGAATTGAACCCAGGGCCTTAGGCACTGGAGGCAAGTGTCTTAACCGCTGAGCCATCTCTCCAACCCAAGGGACAGTCTTAAAGTTGGTAGAAACTGTGGGGACCTTTGAATTTATCCCAACGAAATTTGCAACGTGAGATGGTTATGAATTTATGGGGGCCAGGGGTGGAATGTGGTAGTTTGAATGTATGGCACCACAGAATCAGGTGTTTTATTAAAATTTAGTTGGCAGGGGCTGAAGAGATTGCTCAGTGGTTAAGGCACTTGCCTACAAAAGCTAACAGTCCTACTCACATAAAGCCAGATACACAAAGTGGCATATGCATCTGAAGTTTTGTTTATAGCAGCTGCAAGCCCTGGCTTGCCCATTTTCTCTGTCTTTCTTCTATCTCTCACTCTACTTGCAAATAAATAAATAAAATATTAAAATTGAGTGCACAGCTTCAGCCTCTAGGAGGCACACTCTTGCTATAGGTGGGTGTGTCACACTCCCAACATCTGGGGGAGATACCCCATAAAATCTTGGCACTGTGTTATATGGCTAAGGGGTCTCTCTCTTGGGCCTTAGATAGGGACCCTCCCCTCTCTGAGAGATACCCCCAGCTGCCATAACTTTGTGTCCTATTCAGCAGGAAATAGATAAGAGAGAGATTTCTTCGTCCCCATTTTCCAACAGCAGTTGGGGTGTCCTTGGGGGGGGAAATATGTGAGAGTTTAGGAGTCAGACCCCACACAATGTTGCCAAGCTCCTCCTTATCCCCTCCCCAGTCAGAGCTTTGCCTTGCCTCTTACAGGATCAAAAAGGGTATTGTTAATTCTTGTTTCTTAAACATGTATGTACTTTCTGATGCTTCCCTCCCCCCAATTCCACACCCCAGTACCCTAATAGCAGTTAGGGTTATTTATTCAGAGGGGGAATTGTGACTGGTCAGGCAGCTCCAGAGACACCCTCCCTTGAGAGGGAGGTATCTATCTAGAGCTAAAACCTAGGTACTAAAACTGATTGGTCAGATATGAACCAATCAGCTGTCTCTCTGACTCACCTAGGGAAAACTTAAATTAACTTTCCAAGAAAAAAGCGCTCTCTTCCCCACATGGCAGGCTGGCAAATGGACCTCTGACTCTCCAGGGACCAGTAAGGTCTCCCCAGACCCCATCACAGCCTTCGGTGAGGGGCTGGATTTCTCTTCCACATGAATCTTTTCTTCTCATGATCTTTCCCCTTTCAGCTTGTTTAGCTAAACAACATAAGTTCTGTTAAACTCTCTACATTTTTCTCCCCACACTGGTGGCTGGAGAACTCTGTAACTCCCCATGTTTCCTTAAATAATAAAGTCTCCCACTATACCTTACTACCTTGTTGTCTATGATTTTAATTCTTTAACTTTGTAGACAAGAACTCGGGTACTCCTTAAATTTTGGGGTGCATTGGAATTTTTGCTGGGTTATCTAAATTCTAACCTCCAGCTCACCCCGCAACATTAAGGTATAGCATTTAGTTGTGTACTTGTGACCTCTCCATTTTTTAAAAAATGTATTTATTTATTTTCAGGGAGAGAGAGGGGGGGGAGAGAATATTAAAGGGCACACCTGGGCTTCCAGTCACTGCAATCAAATTCCAGATGTATGCACCACTCTGTGAATCTGGCTTTATGTGGCTACTGGGAATCAAACCCAGGTTGTTAGGCTTTATAGGCAAGTGTCTTAACCACTGAGCAATCTCTTCAGCCCTCTAATTTCTTAAGATAGGCACTTAAAGCTATCAATTTCCATTTTAGGACTGCCTTCATTTTGTCTCATAGATTTTGGTATGCTGTGTTTTCATTTGATTCTAAGAATCTTTTTATTTCCTTCTTGATTTCTTCAAAAAAGAAATTGTTTCTTTTTTAGTTTCTTTTTTCTAGTTTGTGCGTATTCTGTAGTCTTTGGTGCTATTTTTTAATTTTTTAAAAAATATTTACTCATTTTCAAGCAGAGATACAGAGAGATGAGAGAGAGAGGAGAGAGAGAGAGAGAGAGAGAGAGAGAGAGAGAGAGAGAGAGAGCACGCACCAGGGCCACCACCTTGGGTCTGGCTTATGTGGATACTGGGGAATTGAACCCAGGGCCTTAGGCACTGGAGGCAAGTGCCTTAACCGCTGAGCCATCTCTCCAGCCCTCTTTGTTGCTATTGATTTATAGTTTATTCCCATTGTGATTATTTGTTAAGATTTGCTTTGTGTCCTAATATATGATCTATTTTAGAGAAAGTTCTATGTACTGCTAAAAAGTACATGTACTCTGCAGTGTTTAGAAGGAATGTTCTGTAGATGTCAGTTAGGACCATCTTTTCTATAATATCGCTTAATGCAGACACTTTTTTGTTTACATTTTGCTGAGATGACCTGTCAGTTGGTGAGAGTGGGGTATTGAAGTCATCAGTACTATTGTTCTTGGGGTTATCTGTGACTTTACATCTAGTAGTGCTTTTTTAATGAAATTTGGTACACCCATGTTGGATGCATATATGTCAAGAACTATAATGCCTCTTACTGGATTGTTCTCTTAATCACTGTAAAGTGACTTTCTTTATATCTTTAAGAACTTGGAACCTATCATTTCAAGCTCTTCTGGTTTTTAAAGGTTGTATTAAGTAATCAGCTGTTATCCTGATTGCCTTGCCTTTACAAGTAACTTGGTGCTTTTCTCTTAGTGCATTCATTATATTTTGTTTGGTCTGTATGTTTAGTAGTTTAATCATAATATGGTGAGGAGAGGTTCTTTTCTGGTCTTATCTATTCGATCCATTCTATTGGTGAGACTTTCTACAGAGTTTTCATTTGACTTAGTGTGTTTTTCATTTCTAGTATTTCAGATTAGTATTTTCTTCAATATTTCAATTTCCTTACACCTTTTTTTTTCTTTTGTTTTTTTGAGGTAGGGTCTCGCTCTAGTCCAGGCTGACCTGGAATTCACTGTGTAGTCCCAGGGTGGCCTCGAACTCACAGTAATCCTCCTACCTCTGCTTCCCAAGTGATTAAAGGTATGTGCCATCACACACAGCCACAGTATAATTAGTTTTTGACATTTTATTGACAGCTTCCATAATTATAGACAATAAACCAGAATAATTCCCTCCCCACCCCATTTTCCCCTTCTCACATCCACCCTCCATTATGTCCCCTCTCCTCAATTAGTCTTTTATTTTGATAATATCATCTTTTCCTCCTATTATGAAGGTCTTAAGTAGGTAGTGTCAGGCACTGCTAGGTCATGAATATCAAGGCCAATTTGTGTCTGGAAGATTGCATTGTAAGCAGTCCTAAATTCTTTCTGCCATCTCTTCTGAAGTGACCTCTGAGCCTTGGAAGGTATGATAGAGATGTTCCAGTGCTAAACACTCTACTGTCACTTCTTCTCAGCACTATGGTGTCTTTTGAGTCATCCTGGTGGTCCCCATCATCTGAAAAGAGAAGCTTTTCTAGCCAAAAAGTAATAGTAGTATTAATATATGGGTATGCACATTTTTTAACAGTGCTTATAAGGCAGTTTGGTAGACATAATACATGTAGGCATTACTCCCCTAGAACTCATGATCTCCCCTGCCACAGGCTTTTCCCCCCCAAAGGCTTTTGACTAGATCTTCAGTATCAGGCATGTATTTTCTCCCATAGAGTGGGCCTCCAGTCCAATTAGAGAGCTGTTGGTCAGCCACAATATAACTTTTAAAAACATATACCACAAGAGACACCAGAATTTGCCATAATAATCCTAGTTACATAGCTTGTTTGATTACATGCAATTCTCTTTTTCTTCTCTATATTTTCTGTACTGTGATTTTAGTACTTCTATAATTAAAATAAATCATTACTTTATAGGTAAATGATAATATTTTGACTTAGCCTATATATGTCACAAAAATGTAATTTGAAGTAGCTTTATTTAGGACCATGAATGACATAAATTCTTGGGAAGCTCCAGAAAGGACATTCTGAAGGTAGATGGTCTATCAACACGTACTTCTGAGTAGCTCAGATTCTGATAATTTGTTCTTGGGGTTGGGTAGGCAAGCTGCTAATTCCTAAAATATGAATCTAACATTCTGAGTTGAAGAAAGAAAATAAGGTCACGGAGTGGAAGCATTAATTTAGAAGCTACTAAGAATCTAAAGATTTACCTAAGCCCCCCTCTCTCTCTCCTAAGCCAAAGTATTCTCTCCTTCTCTTGCTGGAATACTTTGTACACAATCCTATCTTTGCACAAATTCCATAGTAATACTACTATTTCTCACTAGGCTCTAAGCTCTCTGAGAGTAGGATCTAAAGCATCGCTTTGTATCTGTTTCTAACATACACACTATACCTAGACTAGGGTAATTGTTCACATGATGTTTATTAAGCTGTATATATATGTATATATAATCTATTTATCATCTGTTGATTCTGTTTCTCTGGAGAATCCCAATAGTTCACACATAAGTTTTTCTAAAAAAGAAGACTTTTTTTTTTTTTTTGGTTTTTCGTTTTTTGAGGTAGGGTCTCGCTCTAGTCCAGGCTGACCTGGAATTCACTCTGTATTCTCAAGGTGGCCTTGAACTCATGACAATCCTCCTACCTCTGCCTCCCGAGTGCTGGGATTAAAGGCGTGCGCCACCACGCCTGGCTTTAAAAAGAAGACATTTTAACTGCAGTTAGTCACCATTTTTCTCATGTTTGGAAGTGCTTGAGTGTTTATCGGTATTTTTGGAATCTAGCTAAGGAGATGTTGAAATGAAGACATAACATTTTAAAGTAGGTTTAAAAACATGCCTGACATTGGTTCTGGTTTCGCATGCTGGTAGGATATTGCTGAAGAGGCGGAGGTAGGAGAATCAGGAGTTTGAGGCCAGACTGGGCTACACATTTGAGATTAAACAGGAGATTTACCACCACAGCAAGTCAGATAACCTATGAAGGGTCAGTGGAGACAGACACCAATGATACCCAACACAACCCAAAGCTGAAGTCCAGAGACACTTAACATCTCAATAATAAAGCACACTTAAAACTCACCTACCATGACTCAGAGAACTGAGTGGAAGAAAGGGCAGAAAGATTATAAGAACCATGGTGGGAGAGAATATCCAGAGTCATTGCTCCCCTCAGCAACAACACACAATAGGGAATTAAACCATACCCGAGATCTTCTAATAAAACATTTGAGAAATTAAGAACTCCTGGTTTGAAAGTAAAATAGTATTCTCTCTCTTTCTCTCTCTCCCTCTCCCCCCTCTCTCTGCTTCCCTCCCTATCTCCCTGTCTGTTTTCTGTGGTGCTAGAGCTTGAACCCAGGACCTCACACTTAATTGGCAAACACTCTTTCATGGAGCTGGATTGACTTAACTCATGTTAAATACTCACATTTTGGGCTGGGAAAATTGTTCAGTGGTTAAAGACACTTGCTTGCAAAACCTGCTAGCCTAGTGTGGTAGTTTGACCGTATAGTCTCATAGACTTAGGTGTTTTATTAAAATTGAGTTTGCAGCTTCAGCCCCTAGTAGGCAGATTCCTACTAGAGGTGGTGTAGATCACTGGGAAGATCTCAATTTCAGCCCAAAGGTATGGAGAGAGCAGTTTGAGCTTGTGGGGTTTCCACTGTCTGCTGGTGTTAATGTTTTGCTTGCTGCATAGTGTTTCTCTGTTTGGATGTATGGAAGTAATCTGTTTTCCACTCTTGATGGAACTTCCCCTGGATTTGTAAGTTTAAAATAAATTACTTCCTCGCATAAATTGTGTGTTTGAAAATTCATCCCAGCAATGTGGAACTGACTCTAACACCTAGGTTCAATTCCCAAACCACATACATAAACGGATTAAAAATGGTATGGCTAAAGGTCCTCTCTGCAATTCAGATAAATGAATAAAAAAATGAACAAATGTTCACATTTATATGTAACTTTGTATTTGTAAATTCTTTTTTTCTCTTAGTTCCTTCAAATTATCAACTTCCTACCATAACCGTCAAATCTGGTTTTGCTCCTTCACATAGCCATAATTTGTTATTCAGGATGTGTTTTAAAGCCCAATATATGCAGTTAAGTAATTTGTGAATCTTTAAAAAGCAATTTTTCTTTTTAGAAGTTGGAAAAGCCCTTCATTTAGAAAACTTTAAAATGTTAACAAAAGGAAGTTTTAAGCATATATCTCTTACTCATATCACTTTAAATGTCAACTGCCTTTTCATTTGAGATCAAAATAAGAGATCATTACTGTCTTAGACAGTGAAACTTCAACAATCTGATAATTCAACAGATGTTCCCAAGTAGTTCTTTGCTGGAAGTATCAACTTGACATAGCATTATGATGTCAAGAAAAGACAGGAAATATCATAATATTCTGTTATGGATCTTAGAACAAAGTATATAAAAGAAGAATGTGTTATATAAATAGTATTGAACAATGTCCTAGAATACAGTCTGAGTTACTTAAAATATATTTATTTTAGAGCTGGAGAGATGGTTCAGTGGTTAAGTGTGCTTCCTGTGCAAGCATGAGGGCCTGAGGGAACCTGAAACAGACAAAGTTCAAGTCTCTAGATTTCACATAAACAGCTGGGCATGGGCAATCATGCCTGTATCCTCAGTCTTATAGAGACTAGGTAATCATCTGGGCTCATGAAAAGCAGCAAATTACAGTATCAGTAAGAGATCCTGGAAGATCAGACAGAAGATTAATGGAACAGGACACCTGATATTTTTGCTTGTGAGCAGCCCATCGCTGCAAGCAAGTGCATGGGGTGCCTCCAGGACACATACACAAGCATATGCCACATATCATGACCCCACACACCATATTACATATACACAGGTGATATATGAAGCTAGCACATATATCATGTGTCTATAATCCCAGCTACTTGTGAGGCTGAGACAGGAGGACATTATATCAAGATTTAGTCTGTTAAAAAAAAAAAAAAGGCCAGGTGTGGTGGCACACACCTTTAATGCCAGCACTCGGGAGGCAGAGGTAGGAGGATCACTGTGAGTTCAGAGCCATCCTGGGACTACAGAGTAAAGTCTAGGTCAGCCTGAGCTAATGAGACCCTACCTCAAAAAAATGAAAAAAGAAAGAAAGAAAAAAAAATATTTGGTTTGGGAAAGATCTACTATTTTGAGACAATCAGCTCTGATTTCAGGAGACATCATATTCTCAGTTGTACTTTCCTTTGCCAGCTTTTCCACATCTTCTCAAAGACACTTTATTTATATCAGTTGCCTTTCAGTCTAACAGAAAGAACTCTGGATAAAAGTCATTTAGTCAGTTTCTAAGGTATGGATAATTCCCACAATTCTGGAGCTAAGCATATCAATGTCTGGAAATTGACTATGTTGTGATTATCATTAATCCTTACATACATATGTAAATACTTCCCTAGAAAGATCCAACATGCTACTACCTTTAAGGAAAGCAACAAAATATCAATATGGTAAATTGTTAAATACTGTGCTTGCTGATGTCATATTAGAGAAAATCTTGCCCATGTCAAAGTCAGAAAGGGCTTCATTGATTTATTCTGCTGACTGCTAAGGAAAGTAATAAATTGTTATATGCATTTTTCTTGGCAGGGTCTTATTCAAGCCCATGTCCCCCTGGAATTCACTTTGTAGCCACAGGCTGGCCTTGAACTCATTAGGGTCCTCCTACCCCAGCTTCCTGAGTGCTGGGACTAAAGTTATGCACCACCCTGCTCAGCTTTATATACATTATCTTATTTTTTCCAGGTTCAGATTGAAAAAATTTCAATCACTTCAAGATGGCATCCTGGGCTACTTCCCTTTTCCTTTCCCTGGGACAGGAATTCCCATTTGCTTTGCAGGTTCTATTTGTAGAGTTAATCTCAGAGGAAGTTGGGGCTGCAAACCACCTTCACTGCAGCCAACAGCCCAAATGTGGCCACAGAACAGCAAGGAAATGTCAGCTTTGAGGATCAAGATTCCAAAGTTCTTTCCTTCCAGGGCTGCTTCCCACCAGATTTCTTTGATGAAGTTGAACATATTCTTTAAAAAGTGACAGCACCATGAAAAATCCTAACTGCTTACTGTGTGAGTAGGAAAGCTGGGCCTCAAACCCATCTTGACTCCATGGATCGTGCTTTTATCCAATGCATGCAGTTTATGAGAGTATATTCTGGGAACTTGCTTTATTTATTTTTATATCCCTTAATGTGGATTCATTATCCACATTATGAACTATTATCCACAATGTCTGAAGTATAGTTTGGAGGTTGGGGAATTGGTGCTTGGCAGTGGAGTATTTACCTAGCATATGCAAGGCCTTGGCTTAAATCTTCAGCAATGAGCAACAGTAAATCACTTATTTGCTGTTACAAAACGTCTTGGGTTTTTTGTTTGCTTTTGTTTTGTTTGTTTTGAGACGCCTTTTTTTTGAGACAGCAGGCCTCAGTATCAATGTGTAGCTGAGGATGGCCTTGAACACCTGATCCTCCTGCATCCCTATCTTTTAAGTGGTTGGTATTTACTACAGGTATACGCCACCATGTCTGGCACAAATCATCATTTCTGAGAAGTAAGATGATGTTTGGAAAAAATGGGGGCATTTTGATGCCTTACACAGTCCTGAGAAGCCTGAGTATAAATTACTTAAAAAAAACTGAGGCAGTCCTTGATATGCTTTATTTTCTTTTTAACTAGAAGCAAAACTTGAGTGCTTTGAAGGACATGCCTCATAAACATAAGGATCAGCTGAATGTAGGCATTGTCCTTGTGTGGATGCTCTTCTTCTTATTTCCCATTTTGTCTCCACCTCCTAGTTTCAGTCTCAGATGACCCTGAGGATAATAGGCTCCGTGTCAGGCTTTCTTGTGGCTACTGAAGGAAGAATAGTCCCCAACCTTGTTGTATTTCTATCACTGTGCTGTAGAAGACCAAGTGTCTTACAATAAAATGAATACCCTCAAAGTCTTTCTGAGAGACTGAAATATATATATTTATTTGTAGGAAAGTTGCCCTCAAGAATTCCTCATGAAAGGTTAAAGGCTTTACCTAATGGTTAAAGTTTGATAAGTCTAGGGAAAATATCTTATAATAAAAAGCAGCCAAGTGTGGTGGTGTGACAGGTTAACTTGTACTTTCAGGCAAATTCCACAGATCCCATACCTGACTCCCTCCCCTTGAGTGGAAGGTGTCTCTAACTAGGGTTAAAACCTGATCCTGAAACTGATTGGTCAGGGATAGACTATTCCCCAGCTCCCTTTTTCCAGTGGCACATGCCTTTAATCCCAACACTTTTGAGACAGAGGTAGGAGGATCACTGTGAGTCTGAGGTTAGCCTGGGACTACAGAGTGAGTTTCAGGTCAGCCTGGGCTAAAGTGAGACCTTACTTTGAAAATAAACAAATAAACAAACAAACAGCACTTGCTGTTATCATGCAGTGTACTAAGGTGATAAGGAAAAAGACAATCTTCAGAAAGATTGATATTAAAAAATAATTAACAAAAATATTAGCAGAGAAAAATCTACACAATTCTCTTCCCTGATAAGAATATCATTTTTTTTTTAAAAAAGAGGCGATTTGGTGTAGGAATGAGCTATGAACTAATATTTTTAGTGACTGCTTTCCTTGAATCTTAAAGAAACAAGTGGACTAAAGTAGGAAAGAACTCTCTTGTGCTGAGCAGAGCAGTAAATTCAACAGCATTTACAAAGCTTTCCCATCTTAATCTTAGAGAACTGGGGCTGGAGAGATGGCTCAGCAGTTAAGGCACTTGCCTCCAGTGCCTAAGGCCCCGGGGTTCAATTCCCCAGTACCCACATGGGCCAGGCCCACAAGGTGGTGACCCTGGTATCTCTCTCTCTCTCTCTCTCTCTGTATCTCTCTGATTGATAATGAATAAATAAAATATTTAAAAAATCTTAGAGAACTGATCATCACATCACTCAAGAGGCTGCCTGAAAAAAACTTATAAACTGTAGCATACATTTTGTATAGATTTATACTATTTTAGTGGCTTAACTAGAGGATAATTTCTAGATTTCTGTTTTTTTCTATTCTTCCTGGTCTTGTTTTTCTTTTCTTTCTTTCTTTCTTTTTTTTTTTTTTTGAGACAGGGTCTCACTATGTATTTCAAGTTGGCTTTGACCTTGCAGGAATCCTACTGCCCCAGCTTCCCAAGTATTGGGATTATAGGTGTGAACCACGACACCCAGATATATCTTTTCCTTTTTGTCTAATGTTACTTAAAAAACTTCCATCGCATAATTTTATACTGTCTTTTTCACATCACTTGTTTTATATCTTATGTTACTTTTCTACCTTTGCTTTCTTGGGCAAACAAAAGGGGCCCCCAGTCTTCTCTGTTCTTCTGGTCATAAACTTTACTCTCACAGTTGTTTGCATTCAGTTGCTTTGTTCTCTCCTTGGACTCCTCTGTTCACTAAGCTTTTCTCTTCTGTATAAAATCTCTCATCTACATTCTAATCTTAGCTTTATTCTCCAAATTAGTTGCCTGTTCCTGTTAACGTTTATTAGCGTGGATTTCCACTGAGATATCTATATCGACTAGAAGTGATAACTCAAATGACAGTGATCCTTCTATCTGCCTCCCGAGTGCTTGGGATCATAGGCGCGTGCCACTGCTAGATTTTTCTTTTGGACCGGCAAATTTTTAAACAAAAACCAAAGCATAATGCCAACCCGCGAATGTTTCATTTCAGTCAGTACACCGAATGTTATAGCTTGGTTGCTTAATGCAAAATAGACTTGTAGGATACATGAATTTAGAAAGTTTTTTCCTGGCGGAACAATCGTGACAAAGAGGTCATGAAAAAGGTTACCCGAGACCCAGAGTGTCATCCCAAGATGGACCAGAGAGAACAGATAGACCAGGAGCGCAAACACCGAAATGCCAACAATGATACTCACCAAGCATGCGCAGTCCAGACTCGGAGTTGCTAAGGCCTAGAGGAAGATTGACTCAGGCAGTAGACCGTGAGAGCCAATCAGAGGGCTCAAAAACCAGTCACTTCACCAATCCAGATTCCAGATTGAATCAGGTCTTCTGCAGTCTTCATGCCCCACCTACAATCCAATCAGAGAGCCAGCTACTTTGGGCGGACTTTTCAAAATAGCGAAAACAAAACAAATCAGGGACCTTCGAGAGGTGCAATACAACCAGGGCCGATCTCCTTCCGCCTCAACCCGCTCGCTCCTCTCTTCTCTCCTTCCGAGCCAATCCATAAATAAGGGTTAAACCCAGGTTCCCCTCTCTGCCTGGGAATCTGGCTCCACAAAGCCGAAGGGAGCGGAAGTAGCTCAGAGAGACAGGACACAGGCTTGGGGAAGGGACTCTTTCGAAGCCTGTCGCAGTGGAGGATCCCTCCGCGCGGGGTCACGTGCCCCGCCCCTGGGGGCGTCGCAGACTCAAAACAATAACAGGCTTGGCTGGGAGCCGCGGCGGCCGCGTTGCGCCGAGGCGGCCGGGCTTCGGGGTCTGCGCAGAGCCCCGGCGGAGGGCGGGCGCGCGGGCGCGCGGGGATGAGGCCGGGGCTGTGAGGCGGAGGCGGCGGGGGCGGGGGTCGGATGCCAGCGGGGCTGGGCTCCGGCCCGGGGTCCTCGACCGGAGCCCAGGTCTGGGCGCCCCCGTCGCGCCTGTCCACTCGGGACCGCGACGCTGGGGCCGGTGGAGGCGCGTGTCCGGCACGGTGAGTGGCCCCGCCCTGGCCGACTCGGTTCCTTTGTTCGTGGTGGGGATGGTGGCTGGTGGGGGAGCGTTCCGAGCGCCTGGCTGCCGCCACCCCTCACTCCGAGAGCCGGGGTCCCGCTCCCGCCTCTGCCCCAGGGCCTGGCACCGGGCGGCGGAGACCCGTCGACGGGGTTGGGGAGCGGCTCGCCGGGGAAGTGTCTGGGTTGACAGCCTCGCCCAGTAAGTCAGGGGACGCGGGGGACCGGACTTCCGTCCTCTCGCTGGGGACGAGGAAAGCTGCGGGTTTCCAGAGTTGGGATCCCCGGGCGGAGTTCCGAGTCTCCTCCCTCGGCTTCTTTGTTCGGTCTCCCGACTCCCCCGTTGTACCAGGCCCCACCCCCGAACCCGCTCTAGTCTCTGCAGCCCCCCCCCCATTCCCTGGGACAAAAGCCCCTCCTCTGTGGCTTCAGTGGGGACACCGCTGCCCGCAGACAGTTCCTGTTTGTGAGAGGCTGTCAGCTGGGGCTGCAGGTCGGTCCAGCGCTGGCCCGCGCGGTGACCACGCCCCTCCCCTGCCACGCCTCCTCGGCCGTGAGCGAGGCTCCCGTGGGGCTGGGAGACGTGACTGATCCCCTCGCCCGCGCCTCCCCACCCTGCGTTAGGGCGTCCCTCGTTGGAAGTACTGCTGCCAGCTCTCTCTGCCCTACTCCTAACCTCCGGTTTGCGGCGACTTTGCTGCAGATGAAGGATTTGGGGGCAGAGCCCGTTGCAGGTCTCGAAGGAGTCCAGCTCCTCGGATTGTTGAGCTTCTACCTGGAACAAGAACAGAGATTCCAACCTCGAGAAAAAGGGTTGAGCTTGATCGAGGCTACTCCAGAGGTAAGTTCGAGGAAAATCGAAGGAATTAACCGCCTTTGCACTCCCACCTTTCATCAGGACTAAATAAACCCTGCAAAGTTTAAACCCCAAATTGGTCTTCTGAAAGCACTAGAAAAAACTTTAATAATATACAGGGTATGCTTTTGTTTCCTAGCAAGAGTGGAAGTAATATCAAATATAGACGTGTTTCTAAAAATGGAAGAGTCCTAGGGAACTGAGCAGTTTATATCATGCCCTATGGCATATAGCGAGATCTTAAACGATTTTTGAAAAACAAATCAAGGAACCTCCCTCTCTGTGTTCCAGAGGAACGGAATTGGAACTCTGTAACTGCTCTAACCCTTCTATAGCTCTCCTATGTTGTGTGGTTTATGTGTTGAAAGTTAAGGGGGGGAAAGTATATTCTTCTCTGAACCTCAGTTCTTAGAAAATAATAAACTTTGTTTTTTGTTTTTGTCTTTTATTGCAGAATGATAACACTTTGTGTTCAAGATTGAGAAATGCCAAAGTAGAAGATTTAAGGAGTTTAACTAACTTTTTTGGATCTTGCACTGAAACCTTTGTTCTGGCTGTGAATATTTTGGACAGATTCTTGGCTCTTATGAAGGTACTTAGTCATATTTATAAAACATGTACTTTTTCTATGCCTGGTGTCTATCACACAGACCCCATAAATATTTGTCAAATGAATACAAAAATCTCTTATACACAAGTTCTTAAAATAATCTGAATTGTGCTCATTAGTACTAGGGACACTACAAAATTGTGTTACTATCTAAAGTTTGTATCCCTTAAAATACTTTCTCTTGAAAAACATGACAAAAGGAAGGCTACTTTTTTTTGGTACATGAGTATATGTATGTATATATGTATGTATGTGTGTCTATACATACAGTCCTCAAAATCAAGTTTCAGTATTTTCATTTCTCATGATGTTTCTCTTCGATCCTAGGTGTTTCAATTCTGAAACATGACAAAGTATAACAGTATATTAAAGGTGACCTGCTTTCTTCCCTGTAAGTCTTTTCAAAACAGGGAGCCACAGTCTTAATAGCAGCACCTGTCAGAAAAGTGTTGTGATTCTTCAGCCAATAGGATTGCTGTCAGCTGCTGGGTCAGTTTTTAGGGCACTGAAAAAGGCAGCCATCTGTCTATGGCAGCTCTTACATATGTCCCCCACAGTGCACAAACTTAATAGGATACTTCTTTTGGATAAAGTACATTGAAATATAGAATGATAAAAAATTTTGTATAAAAAGGATGTAGAAAGGTTTTCCCCTATGTTCAAAGAAGTAAGACATGTGCATGTGTGCTGGAAGTTTTATTTTGAAGGAGGTTGTACTGTTTTGAATTTCATTGGGTCTAAAAACTAAGTATTACTCAGTGCTAGAAATCTAGCTTGTGAACCAGGATTGGAATTTTTTTTTACCTGTATTCAAATTAGACGAACAAATAGTTTTTTGAAGACAGTTTAAGAAGGTCTAACATAAAAATGAGTACAATTGTAGATAAAAGCAAGTACATATTAGAGAAGCAACTTGATTGACAGTTGTGAACATTCCTTTTGTTTTTTGTTTTCTAGGTGAAACCTAAACATTTGTCTTGCATTGGAGTCTGTTGTTTTTTGCTGGCTGCTAGAATAGTGGAAGAAGAATGCAATGTTCCATCCATTCATGATGTGATCCGCATTAGTCAGTGTAAATGTACTCCTTCTGACATAAAACGGATGGAAAAAATAATTTCAGAAAAATTGCACTATGAATTAGAAGCTACTACTGCCTTAAATTTTTTGCACTTATACCATACTATTGTATTTTGTCATACTTCACAAAGGTGAGTGGGATTCAACATTTATTCTTTGAGCATTGCTATAAATAACAGCAGGAAATTGGAATGCCAATACATTTATCTTTATACTCCCTTCTATCTTTCAACTTGGACTTTAATGATGAGTCCTTAAAATCATTGACAGTTTTTTTAATTAAAAAAATTTTTCTTTATTAATTATTAAGCAGAGAGAGAGAGAGAGAGAGAGAGAGAGAGAGAGCGCACACCAGGGCCACCACCTTGTGGGTCTGGCTTATGTGGGTACTGGGGAATTGAACTTGGGGCCTTAGGCACTGGAGGCAAGTGTCTTAACTGCTAAGCCATCTCTCCAGCCCTCATTGACAGTTTTGAAAGGTTAATCTTTGTCCTTTCTTTGCATTGTATAGGAAAGAAACACTGAGCCTTGATAAACTAGAAGCTCAGCTGAAAGCTTGTAACTGCCGACTTGTCTTTTCAAAAGCAAAAGTAAGTTGATTTTTTGCTTACAAATAAGCCTGACAGTTTTTATTTTGAATTTTTTAAAAAAATATTTATTTATTTTTTGTAGCCATCTGTACTAGCTTTGTGCCTTCTCAATTTGGAAGTCGAAACTTTAAAGTCTGTTGAATTACTGGAAATTCTCCTACATGTTAAAAACCATTTAAAGGTAAATATCTTCCAGTTTCTTTTCTGATGTTTCATTTTTTCCCCTATGATGGAGTCTTCAATAATTCACATGCTTCATAGGGCTTTAAACTTTAATAGATATTTTTTCTTATATCTCAAATGTTGCAGTTCTCAAAGAACAGCTTTGACCCAGACAGTAATAACCTTGAAGACAACTCTCACTTAGACCAACTTCTTTCTGAATGCAGAATTCCCTTCTGAAGATCCATGCATGATGGCAATCTAGCTGTATACACTGCCACCTGCATATTGTTTTTAGTTGCATTCTGGGAAGTAGACAATGCATTAAGAGACTAATGGAAGCCAGGCATGGTGGCACATGCCTTTAGTCCTAGCACTTGGGAGACAGAGGTAGGAAGGCAGAGGTAGGAGGATCGCTGTAAGTTCAAGGACAGCCTGTGACTACATAGTGAATTCCAGGTCAGCCTAGGCTAAGAGCAAGGCCCTACCTCAAAAAAACCGGGAAAAGTAATAGAGAGAGAGAGAGACTGACTAATGGGATAGAATGGCTGAATCATCATTTCAGTAGCATTACCACAAAGTAACAATCTTTCTTTTTAAGCCTCATTGGCAGGCTGGCCCAGAATGGTTTTGTAGTCATACAGAAGTATAAAACAGGCACTGGGGTAAATCAATCAAGCATGATGGTATGTTTTGTTGTTTATTATTGTGTTTCAGTGCTCGGTAATAGTAAATATAAATAGTGTTTTAGGGTTATTATCAAAGAAATAGGACACACTAGGAAAGGTACCACGACTAGGCCTTATTAGAGCTGTAGTCAAGAATAAATGTTTGGCTAGTAAAGGCTTATGACTAAGAAAATGGTAGGGTAGGTGGGTTGGGGAAGCCATTTTAGGGTGGGTTTGCAGATGGAATGTCAGTGCTAGTAATAAACAGCAACAAGGGTACCCAACTCAAACAGTAGTTTTTAGAAGCCGAGCATGGACCTGAGTCAAGAAATCATGAATGATCAATATTTGGACCTAATGATAGAATATCAGCATTATTTAAAGAAACTTGGGAGAAGTTGATTTTTTTTTTTAATTTTCAGTTTTTTGATTTTTCAAGATAGGGTCTTTAGCCTAGGCTGATCTAGAATTCACTATGTAGTCTCAGGGTGGCTTCAAACTCATGGTGATCCTCCAACCTCTGCCTTCCGAGTGCTGGGACTAAAGGTGTGCATAACTGTGCCTGGCCTGATTTTTGATGAAGTATGATTTTAGGTGCTTATATGCCAGATAAGTAGGCAGGTGGTGGCAGTATAAAGATTCCTAAGATAAACCAGTGATTTGAGATGGTTGGAATTTTTCATAACGAAGTAAAAGTTGAAGCCATGAGAAACTTACTTAATGGGTCATTTGAAGTGCTGGGATTTTGGGCATTGATCCCCCCCCCCCCTTAGGAACCAAATGGATGTACATTCTGACAAGTGAGAGCATTGTCAAGTTGGGAAGAGATTTTTAAGGAGCCACTGGTACTGAATTTTGATGAGAGGACCAATATAAAAATGAAAGGGGGGGCTGGAGAGATGGCTCAGAGGTTAAGGCACTTGTCTCCAGTGCCTAAGGCTGCTGGTTCAATTCCCCAGGACCCATATAGGCCAGATCCACAAGATGATGGCCTTGGTTCTCTCTCTCTCTGTCTCTGTCTCTCTCTCTCTCTCATCATCTATCTCCTGTATCTCTCTGCTTGAAAATGAATAAATAAAATATTTAAAAAAAAATGAAAGGGGGAGGTCATTGGGTGCCTCAGAGGAGATGTCAGTAGATTAGCGAGAGGGGACTGGCAGTAGCCAATTACAAGGCCTTTAAGACTCAATGGAGGGCTGGAGAGATGGCCCAGGGGTTAAGGCACTTGCCTCCAGTGCCTAAGGCCCCGGGTTCAATTCCCCAGGACCCACATAAGCCAGACCCACAAGGTGGTGGCCCTGGTGTTCTCTCTCTCTCTCTCTCTCTCTCTCTCTCTCTCTCTCTCTCTCTCTCATCTGTCTGCTTGAAAATGAATAAATAAAATATAAAAAAAAGACTCAATGGAAATGGAAGCCAAGATGATATACAAAGTTTTCAGCTGGATGTGGCAGCACACACTTGAAATTCCAGCAATCAGAATGTGAGGAAGGACAAATAATGGTTTCTGTAGCAAAAGGAATGTGAAATTCCTTTTAGGACCAAATTTTTTTTTCTTTATATGAGTACTTGTTGGGTAAAGCGCAGACCCCTGGCCTCCTGTGAGAGTAGCCGAAGTCTCTCTTGCCAGCAGGAAATGGGCTCCATCGGGAGAGGTGAATGCATAGCCGGAGAACCACACACACGCGGCTGTGAAATATGTCAAGGCAAATCTCAAAACTGTATTCTACAATCCAGCCTTATATACAGTCCAAGGCTGCATTGTAGCCTTATCTCTCCCAAAAGGGAGCTCAGCAAGCATGAACAAAGCTTATTAACATTAACAAACAGGATTAAGACTATCAGCTGTCACCCCTGCCTCCTGAGGGCAGAGGCGTGCTAGGATCAAAGGCACTATGCCTTCACACCTGCGCTAGGCACCTCATCCGGTTGTATATTATATTCTAAAACTTAGCCCATAGACATTCAGCCAGGCTGGGTCCCAACAAGTACTGGGTATTAACTCAGGTCCTCATGCTTGCAAAGCAAGTGCTTTACCAGCTGAGCTGTCTCTTTTTATTGGGACTTCTAAAAAAAAAATGTGTCTTGCTTTTTAAAATATTTAATTTATTTGTGTGTGTGTGTGTGTGTGTGTGTATGTATGTATGTATGTATGTATGTATGTGACCAGGGCCTCCTGCCACTGCAAACCAACTCCAGATACCTGAACCACTTTGTGCATCTGTCTTAATGTAGATACTGAGGAATCAAACCCAGATCATCAGGCTTTGCAAGGAAGTTCCTTTAACCACTAAGCAATCTCTTCAGCTCTGTTTTTGCTTTGTTAACAAACAGTATTTTTAGGTCAGTTGTTTTCATTATAATAGAAAAACCTCTAATGTATATTGCATCCTGTTTAAATTTTACAGTGCTCATCTTTAAACTAGTAATTCCCAAGTTTTGGCTACACATTACAGTGATTTTGGTGACTTTAAAAACCGGTTGCTCATGCCTTTAATGTAACCAGCACTCAGGAGACTGAGGTTGGATAATTGTTGTGAAATCAAGTCCAGCCTGGGCTAGTGATTCCAGGGGATAGCAAGGTTTGGGAACCACTGTTATAACCTCTTTGTTTGTTTTTTCAGATTAATGACACTGAATTCTTTTACTGGCGGGAATTGGTTTCTAAATGTCTAGCTGAATATTCTTCTCCTGAATGTTGCAAACCAGATCTTAAGAAGCTGGTTTGGATTGTTTCAAGGCGCACAGCTCAAAACCTCCACAACAGCTACTACAGTGTTCCTGAATTGCCAACAATCCCAGAAGGGGGTTGTTTTGACAAAAGTGAAAGGTAAGCAAGAATCTTGGCTAATTAGGCTTCAGCAGACTATTACTAATTTTTTAATATTTATTTATTGGCGGGGGAGAGAAAGATAGAGAAGGCAGGCCAGAATTTCTAGCGACTGCAAACAAAATCCAGATGCATGTGCCACTTTGTGTATCTGGCTTTACATGGGTACTGGGGAATTGAATCTGGGTCATGAGGCTTTGTAGGCAAGTGCCTTAACTACTGAGCCATCTCTCCAACCCTGACTATTACAAATTTTTGTACTCAAGAACTATGGCTGAGGCTATAGCTCAGTGGTAGAGTGCTTGCTTTGCATGCATGAAGCCTTGATTTTAATCTGTAGCACCACAGAATTTAAAAATAGACACCGTGAAACTTGCCAGAGGTGGAGGCAGGAGGATCAGAAATTTAAGGTCATCCTTAACTACATAGCAAGTTTGAAATCAGCTTGGCCTATATGAGACCTTTTCTCAAATCAACAAGAAAAACCTGTAAGATCCAGGGTTTCAAGAGAAACTCTACTCTAATGGAATTAATTTATTCAAGCAAGAAAATTTACCAGTAGTTTTGCTAAAACAATTTATAATCTCATGTTTTAAAAAACCCTTTTTTGTCTGTTTTTCTTACTGTCTGAAATACAGTTTATTTATTAAAACAATCCAAAACTGAAACATTAAAGGCTTTCTAATGTTAACATGCTAATAAAGTGCTATTGGAAAGAGAGTGAGGGGTGACTGAAAAATAAAGGGAGGGGATCACCACCACTATAGGGATGTGTTTGTAAAGTAAATTTTACTAAATTTGTTTGATGTTACAGAAATAAAAGACCATAGTTTCCCTTCTATAACTTGTTCTGGCTTTGGTATCTGACAGTATATGTGTATTTGTACCCAAACAACTATTAAAATAAGAAAAATCTTTATTTTTCTAATGAAGATAGACCTCACTTTAAGAAATTCTTGTGTGCTGCTGATATAGCTCAATGGTCAAAGGTGCTTGCTTCCAAAGCCTTACAACCCAGGTTCAATTTCCCAATACCCAAGTAAAGCCAGAGCCAGGCACACAATGTGGCACATGTGTGTGGAGTTTATTTGCAGCACCAGGAGGTCCTGGCATGCCCATACTTCCTTCCTTCCTCCCTCCCTTTCTCTCTCTCTCTCTCCCTCTCCCTCCTCCCCCTCCCCCTCCCTTTCTCTCCCTTTCTCTCTCTCTCTCTCTCTCTCTCATAAATAAAAATATTTAAAAATAAATCCTTGCAAGTTAAATTTGGCTCTGTAAGACAAAGGTCTCAAGTCTACAGATATTCATGTAAACTAAAACAGGCTCAGTTGTGTTTTGCCTTATAAAGTGTCATATGTTTAAAGCAGTAACACCTTCTGTGTTATGTCATTTTCCCTTCAGTGAGGACTCCTGTGAAGATATGAGTTGTGGAGAGGAGAGTCTCAGCAGATCCCCTCCCAGTGATCAACACTGCACCTTCTTTTTTGACTTCAAAATGGCTCAGACCCTATGTTTCTCATCTTAGAACTCAAATCCTGTGTCAGGATTTAGAGCATATGGATCAGTTTCAAAGCAATAAAGGGGGGAAGGAGTAGGTAGTTTTCTGGTACAGCCCCCATCTAGGCAGAAATTACATAGACTGGAATATTTCCCTTCTATTTATTATTCAGGTCAGATCTGGCCTATTTTCATATTTAATCCTAAGCCATCAGATGGGTTAGTGCCTCTTAAACAATTAACAGTACTTTAAACATTGGCACTTTATATTTCTTGTTGATTTTTAGCTACTTTGGGGAGGATAGAAGGTGCTGTTACCTTTAACTTGTTACTTTTCAAGAAGAAATTTAAAGATAAATAATGTAGTTTATCTTAAGATTTTTATAAGTCTTTCAGGTGTCTTTATTTACCAATTGGGAGTGTCTAAGTGCTTGGGACAATGGGTAATCCTTCAATAGTTTTATCTTAGATTTCCTTCTCACCCATTCTTAGAAACTATACAGAAGTCTTAAATGTCAAACACTTATTTTATTGCTCTTTAAAAAGTTGATCAGTGTAGTGTCAGATACTGATCCTAAAAATTAGAAATTATAGTGTTGACATTTCTGTGAACTTTAGTTTGTTAATATCTTAATTGAGGTTTCTGCTAAAACAGAAATAGTTGTCAGTCTAGGGCTGATAGTTGCATTCTTAATATCTGAATATTGTCAGACTAGAGTATTAGTTTAATGTTATTTTTAAAAATCCATAATTTGCTAGTTTTGCATGTACCTGTATGAAGGCAGAAGGTTGAACAGAACTAGGTAACTATGGAATTGATCAATGCTGATTTAGTAGCTCAACTCATTTTCTTCTATTAAAAAATGTTTGCATGATTACGTTTTACTTTGTAATTCACATTTCAAAAATAATATATAAATATGTGGGTGCCAAGATTTGAATATGAAGTAAATTAGAACTCAAGTGTTTGAAGAGTTAAGTTTGAAGCAAATCTGTGGTGATACAGCCAAAAGAATGAGGATATATAAACCTGTACACATAAGATTTTGTGCACAGAATTTTTAACTTTATAAACTGTATGTGAAAATGTAAAATCTTTAAAAATGTACATAAAAATACTGTATTTTTTTACTTTGTGTGATAATCTGGTCAGTGCATGTAAATATAATTTATTGTGTATTCTGTATCATACAGACATTGATGGCTTACATTATTACTTGTAAGTCAACATCCAGTGGGTGTCTTTTGAAGTAGATCTTTTTAAAGATATGATAGATTATAATTCTGAATAAAATATCAATGAATTCTCCTAGTTTGAAGTCCTATGCAATTCTTTTTTGCTTGATGTGTGTAGTATGTGTGTGTAGTGCATGCACGTCGATATACCCTTGCAAGGCCCCATGTGCTAACCTGGGGTGCATGAGGGGATTCTTGCCTGTGATGGTTGGAGCTGAACATGAGGTGTCCCACTACTCCCCTTTGAGAGACTGGGGTTACAGGCACCCATGGCCAAGCCCAGCTGTTTATGTGGGATATGGAGATTCAAACTCTAGTGGTTTGAGGTCCTGTCCAGGCCTTCATGCTTGCACAGAAAGCACAGTTAACTGCTGAGCCATCTCTCCAGCCTATATCTCAGTTTTGAATCTTTTGATAAAACTTGTTGAATTTCAAGAAGGATTGAAGTGATGTTGGAGTGCTTTCATTGTCAGCCTTCTAAATGGTAAGTAGAATTCCTCACCACAGCTTGGCCCTTAGCCTTGGAAATACCAAAAGTGAATGTCACTGTAGAGGTGACTTCTCTCTGGAGTCATATTAAGCAGGCTCTCAGAATGATATATTAACCTGAATGCCCATTAATTTACAGTGAAAGGCAGCAGCTATCAAATAGGTCATGATACCCAGTTAGCACATGCTACAATCTTTTCTTCCTTGGAGATAAGTTTCCTCCCTCCCCATGGAGGGAGGATGCTTCTGGTTGATCCTCCATATTGAATAACTTTGATACACAGTATTCTGCTTTTGGGTTTTGGTTTATTGAGATATAAAGGTTATTTGTAACTTTCCAAGTCTTAAGACCCTTTTTCAGTTCCTCAGGGGCATAATTACTTTTACTAGATTTTCTTTCTGGGTGACTGTGTAGCTTCATCTGTTCCCATTTCTAGTTTTCATATTTACCCTAGACCTCTGCTGAGTTCTCAACTTGTTTTGTCACAGTGACCATCCTACCTCGATGTTTCTGATTACTCCTAAAACTGTTCTTGCATGTGTGCGTCACTGAATAAGAATTCTACACAAATTGAAAACTTGGGTAATATCTTCATCTACTTATTTACTAGAAAGTCATCAGTCTCATTTGAAGGATTTTGTTTATATTATTTAAAACTACTAGGTATCTCTCTCCCTTGCCACTGGCTTGGTTCAGACCTACCCTTTATATAAGGAGGGTTACCATAATATCTTAGCCATTTCTCACTCCAGGCTTATTTCTGATCTCTACCTTGATGCCTATTTACTTTAAGACATGCAAATACAGCTTGAGAAATTGTTCAATAGATCCCACTGAAGAGGAAATCTATGTCATAACATACAGGTCTCTTCCTACTTTTGCACCTGTTGCCTCTTTTTCCTTGCCATTTCCTAGAACTAAAAAATATATCAAGAAAGACAACTGGCAGATATGTGAAAGATGTACTGAAGCAGATGGCGTGGCTGTGTCAGGAACCCCACAAAAATACTACAGTGGTGAAGAAGAATTGAACAAAGTCAACAGCAGTGGGCATGAGGAAAAAAAAATAAAGGTATTGTCTTTTCTCTTGAGACAGTATGAGAGCATGGGGCAAATCCAGGAGCCTGGTGGTATCATTCAACCAGATGCATTTCCTGTGATGATGATGAGTAAAATTGAGACTCAAGCATCTACCCCACTCAAAACTGAAGCCCTCATAACTTGTCCCACTCTCTTGACTTGGCAAATTTGGCTCTTCCAGTTTTGATGCTTTGGCTTCTGAGGATGTGGTATATGCACTTTGGTGATTTCACTGCTGTGTTTGGTGACAGTGTTCCAGGGCTCTGGCTCTCCATATATGTGATCCTACTCCCACCCCTTTCCAAATTGTGAAATTGCATAATGTATTTTGATTAACTGAAACACTACGTCTTAACAAAGCCAAAATTCCTAAGGGTGTGCATTAATTTATACCCTTAATCCTGTTGACTTGGAGACTGAGATAGCTGGTTTATGCTGAGTTCCACATCAGCCTGGAACCTAGTGAGACTCTGCCCCCAAGAAAGAAGAGGAAGACAAGGAGACACTATAAATCTAGAGATATCAAATGTGACAAATTCCCTTTCAAGACCCAGATTATTTAAAAATGGCAAAAGTACATCAATCAACTCTAGCTGGCCCTGTTACCTCTAGGTGTGGCTTCTGGTCTCATCCAAGCTGAATATGAGGCTGGCTCTCTCCCAGTCGGGCTGTGGGCTCAAAAGTTATGTTCTTTGAGTTAGATCTCAAAAAAGTGGTAAGAATCTATAGTGTCTGGGAGCAGTTGCCCAAGATAGGGGCTTGTTAGGGTTACAATACATTATCTCATTAAGAGGATATCTATTCCTCCCACTGCATTAGCATGTCTGTAGGTGAGAATTGGTCTCTTACCAGTGAGTTATTGACTGGTATTGACCCTGTACCCTAGGAGGAGGTGGTTCTCTCTCTCTCTTACTCTCTCATTTTCTTTCTTTCTTTTAATATATTTATTCATTCAAGAGAGGGAGACAGAGACACAGAGAATGAGGCAGACAGAGTGACTATGGGCACACCAGGGCCTACTGCCATTACAAAGGAACTTCAGATGCACGGGTTTACATGGGTACAGGGGAATTGAACCCAGGCCATCAGGCTTTGCAGCCGAGACTTTAACTGCTGAGCCACCTTTCCAGTCCCCCTTCCTATCCTTTGTAATGTTACCTGGGAAACAGGAGGTGGGGGGTGTCCTTCCTTAATGACCTTCAGGCTTTATTTCTGCCTAGGGTTATTGTTCAGCTTGACAAGAAACAGGAAGATGCTTCTGATTTTGTAAATATTCTCAAATAATCACACTATGAAACCTGAATTAGTGGTTACAAATACAAATGGTTATCCAGGTGGGCTTTTTTTTGTTTGTTATTTTTGAGATAATCTCCTGTGTCCTAAGATAACCTTGAATTCACTGTGTAGTGTAGGATGACCTTGAATTTCTAATCCTCTTGCTACAACTTCTCAAATGCTAGGATTACAGAAATACATGGTTTTTATGGTCTAGGGATTGCACTTGAGGCTTTCTAGGCAAGCACTTTACCAACTGAGCTATATCCCTGGCTTGTACCCAGTTTTGAAAAAAGTTTTTATTTACAAGTGGAGAGAGGAGAGAGAGAGAGAGAGGAGAGAGAGAGAGAGAGAGAGAGAGAGAGAGAGAGAGAGAGAGAGAGAGTATATATGGATGCATCAGGGCCTCTAGCGACTGCAAATAACCCCAGGCAAGTGCTTTAACCTCTGAGAAATATCTCCAGCTCCCACATCTCTTTTAATGTCAGTCTGAAGACCCATCTCAGATGTGCTAGGAGCTACTAAAAGCAAGTGATTTTTCAGAGGACTTAAACTGTAAGTAGTTTGCATTGAAAGTTGGAGCCAAGGCCAATTTCATGGGCATGTAACCAGTGCCATTGCACAGGACCCTAATTCAAAATAGGCTTTTACTGGAAATTCAATTTTCTATAGTGACTGTCTTGAAATTATTTGTTTCTTGGTTTGTTTGAAGCAGTAGTCCAGGGGCTGGGGAGATGTCTCGATGGTT
>PVHP010021202.1:0-29724 GCA_004024765.1 Zapus hudsonius
GAGACAGAAACCAATGATTTTGACACAAAGACCTCTAAGCTCACAACCTTAAAGCAGCCTTAATACTCATCCACCACGACTCAGGGAACTATGCGGAAGAGGGGGCGGAAAGATTGTAAGAGCCGTGGTGGGGGAGATTATCCAGAGGCATGGCCAGGAGAACCTGGCTGAATACTAGGCTATCCATGGTCCCCTGTCAGAAGGACTGATCCAGACGACCCATGGAGGAGGTTATCCAGTGGAGGGGGGAGGGGAGGACAGTGAGGAATTGGGGATAACAACTCATTGTTTGCCCACTAAATGTTGTAACTCATTATGGACAATAAATTTTAAAAAAAAAAGTAAAAAAAAATACTGTGAGCCACAACACATTCCTTCTTTCCTTAAGCTATTTCTTTCCTCTGCCTCCCGGGTGCTGGGGTTAAAGGCGTACGCCACCACGCCCGGCTCCTTAAGCTATTTCTTGTTAGGCATTTGTTCACAGCAACAAGTAAACTAATACACAAGCTAAGTGCATGTTTTTACTACTGAGCTCTACGCTGCTATGTTCAATTCTTATTACAATTTCTAATCGTTATATGTAGGTTTGCCCTATTGGGGTGGGGGGGTTAGCCACATCCCTCTGCAGCCTCTCTCCCATGGAAGGTATAGCAGACAGGCTTTTCCTGTAATCTCTACATTATTTCTCAAGTATGGAGGGATAACTGAATCAGTCTCTTGCTACCTAGGCCCAAGAAACCTAACTCAATGTAGTACCTTTGATAAGCTCCTAGCACACAGCAGCTATAAAACATGTTCACCTTGTAGTAAGGCCTTATATCTAGTGAGAGCCCCCCCACCCGCCGTAAAAGATACGTATTTAAAAATTTTTATTTAATGTGTGTGTGCACAGGGTCTCTTGCCACTGCAAGTTTTGTGTCTGTCTTTACATAGGTACTGGGGAAACAAACCCAGACTGGCAGGCTTTGCAACTAGACACCTTTACTTACATGCATCATCTCCGCAGCCCTCCACCATGTTTTTTTTTTAATTTATTCATTTTTCAAGCAGAGAGAGAGAAAGAGAGAGAGAGAGAGAGAGAGAGAGAGAGAGAGAGAGAGAGAGAACGAGCACGCACCAGGGCCACCACCTTGTGGGTCTGGCTTATGTGGGTACTGGGGAATTGAACCGGGGGCCCTAGGCACTGGAGTCAAGTGCCTTAACCACTGAGCCATCTCTCCAGCCCTCCGCCATGTTTTTATACTCATGTAAATGATTCAAATAATGATTGTGTGCATAGTCTTTTTTTTTTAATGGGGTTATTTGGCTTATGGACTCAAGGGGAGACTCCATCCTGGCAGGGAAAATGATGGCATGAGCAGAGGGGTGGACATCACCTCTGCCACAGCATTGGAAACAGCGGCAGGAAGGTGTGCCAAACACTGCCAAGGGGAAGCTGGCTTATAACCCCATAAGCCCGCCCCCAACAACACAGCTCCATTGAGGTTGTAAAATACAAACTTCCATCAGCTGAGGATCATTTGTTTGTGGGGGACACCTGGATCAAACCATGACAGTCCGCCCCTTGCCCCCACAAACTAATAATCATACATGATGTAAATATAATGTGTTCAACTCAACTCTTAAATCCCCACAACTTTCAATTGAGCCATAATACCAAAAATAAACCCATAATGGCACAGAACATTCACAATGCAAAACATGAGGCATAGCAAAAACAGATTGACCAATACAAGATTTAAAACAAGTAGGGTACCATCAATCTCTAACTCCAAGTTCAATGATTCTAACCAATAACAAGTCTCTTGGAGATTTGATTCCGCCCCTCCAGCTCAGCTACTCACAGTCCAAGAAAACTTCGTCCGGTGCTGGCAGCTCACCTTGGCACCCATCCATAGTCCTGGAATTCTTTGGGTCTCCACTGCAACACACAGTTCATCCTCATGGCTCCATTGGGCTTCCATGCAAGCACCCTAGCACACCTGCTTCACACGCTGATGGCCATTTTTCAAAAACAGAACTGTGTTGCAAATCCAATGACCCTCTCTTCCTGCATTTGTTATATTCCACAGAACCAGGTAGGCTACCGATTTGTTAATCCAGGGGGAAAAAAGCACTCAGGCCCCTTACTCAAAAGTCCGCATTCTTCCTGTTGTTCCAATGCAGACCAGATGGCCCAATCTCAATGGTTGTAATCTCTCAAACAATTACAGGTGAACGGGCAGCAGTTTCGACCCAAAGATCTTTCTTTCTGTGCCATCTCCATCTGCTCACACCAGTCCATCTTTACATAAAACAGCCCTGCACAGGTTCTCAGGACACAGGCAGGCAGAACGCAGCAAGCCTCTCACACAAACTGCTTCTGGCACAGTCCTGACCAAGTTCTTTCTCACCCTTGTAAGCCAAACCTCACAGTCCATAGTTCTCCCATGAAGCTGTGCTCACAACACTGCATGGCATCTCTTAGGACAAGGTTTCAAATCCTTCCATATTCCTCCTGCAGATCACTTCCAAAAGGTCCAAAGCCACAGAATCAGGGTTCCAGCAGCAACAGATGACCCCACATCCTGGTACCAAAACTGTTGCGGTCAACATTCTAGTTGCTGCGCAGAAAGAACCCAAACAAAAGCAGCTTGTGGAGGAATGGGTTTATTTGGCTTACGGACTCAAGGGGAGACTCCATCCTGGCAGGGAAAATGATGGCATGAGCAGAGGGGCGGATATCACCTCTGCCACAGCTCTGGAAATAGTGGCAGGAAAGTGTGCCTGTGCATAGTCTTTATGTGTGTGCATGTGCACATGTATATGCATGCTACAGCCTTGCTGCTGTAAACAAAACACGGGACACTTGCACCACTTTTTGTGGGTATACGTGGCTTGGAAATTGTACACAAGCCAGTAGGCTTTGTAAGCAAGTGACAATAAGTGCTGAGCCATCTTCCCAGCCACATGTTACATGTTTTGAGGCAAGGTCTCATTATAAAACACTCAATGGTCTAGAACTTGCTATGTAGACCACATTGCCTTCAAACTTGTAGAAATCCTCCCACCTCTGTCTCCCAAATGCTGGGATTTACAGGTGTGCACCATGACCCCCAGATCATTAATACATTTCAAAAACATTAAAATTGAGGCCATAGGCCCCATGTGATAAACAGTGATGATTACACATGTGAAAGAAAGAGACAGGAGTGGTGGGACATACCTTTAATCCCAACATTTGGGAGGCTGTGGTAGGATAGCAGTGAGTTCAAGGTGATTTCCAGGTCAGCCTGGGCTAGAATGAGACCCTACATCAGAAAAAAAGCCAGAAACCAGAACCCTGAAGAAGTTAGTTACTAAAGGAAACTGCCAAGGACACAAATGAAAAAGCCACACTCATGGAACAGAAGACCATATTCTTTTTTTTTTTTTTTTTTTTTTTTTGATTTTTCGAGGTAGGGTCTCGCTCTAGTCCAGGCTGACCTGGAATTCACTATGTAGTCTCAGGGTGGCCTTGAACTCACGGCGATCCTCCTACCTCTGCCTCCCGAGTGCTGGGATTAAAGGCGTGCGCCACCACGCCCGGCTAAGAAGACCATATTCTTATGATGCCAATATTACTCTTGGCAAGCTACAGGTTCAATGCAATGCCAATCAGAAATCTTAAAGGCATATTTTGCAGAAATGCAAAAAAAAAATTCAATCAAATTTTTACGGAGTATGAAAAGGCCAACCCAATCTTGAAGAAGAACTAAACTGAGGCTAAGCCAGGTGGCTCAGGTGCTGAAGAAGGGGTGTTGAGTTTAAGGGCTGCCTGGGCTACAGCCAGCCTGAATAACCAAGTAAGACCTTGCACCAAGGAAAAAAAGAATGCAAACAAGTCCAGGGGCGTAGCTCAGTGAGAGCACTTGTGTCCTGGGTATAATCTCCAGCACTGCAAAAAAAACAAGTCAAGGATCTCACACTTCCTGATTTCAAAACATTACACAAAGCTACAGTGATTACAACATTATAGATGACATAACAATAGACTAATGGAACAGAACAGGGAGCCCAGAAATAGACCTTGCACACATGTTTAAGTCATTTTCAATAGGGTGCCATCTGGGGAAAGGACAGGCTCTTCAACAAACAGTGCAAAGAAACTGGATGTCCACACGAAGAATGAACTTCGGGGACTGGAGAGTTGGCTCAGCAGTTAGAGGCCCTTACTTGCAAAGCCTGACAGTGTGGGAGACTGCCTTAAATAATAATAAAAGCCTGCGGTTGAGGTCATGGTCCCTATCAGGGAAGCTACTACTGGTATTTGGCTAAATAAAGACACTGCGACCATCAAACTGCCCTCTAAATATTTGTTTATGCTCATAGATTAGTGCTAACCTCGGCATTGGTCAGAGAAGCTTCTGAGGAGTCTAAAAAAAACCTTCAAAGTCCTAAGAGTAAGTGTCTGTTTGGTGCTCAGCTTTAATGAAGCCTATGAGATCTATATTATTCCCCCCAAAAAAGGCTGAAGAAACACGGCCTAAAAGGAGTGTGAGGAGGTGAGGAGTGCTATGGAATGCTGGCATTTGTGAACTCTGCACAAGACTAAGTCCATCAACACCCAATCATGGATGGAGGAGGAGCTCATTAGACACCCCCCCTCCCTGCTGGAGGAGGGGGAGAGATTTCTTCAGGGGTGTAGCCACTGGTAAGTTGTCCATATTCTAGTAAGTAATTCCCCACCATATTCATGCAATCAATCTTAAGTAAACTCACTGGGTCACAAAAGAAAAATAAAAGAGAACAAAGCCCTCAAGGTAGAAGTGGGACTTGTTGCAAAGAAGGTTAAGAGTGGAGGGGGAGAGCCAAGAGAACGTAATGGGCGCTGAACATGATGAAACATATCATAAACATGTGTGATGGTTTGATTCAGGTGTCACCCAAAAACTTGGTTTTTTTTGGAAATGTCTACGGGCAACATGAAGGCTTGATCTCTAGCTGGTGGCAACTTGGGAATTGGAACCTCCTGGAGGCAGTGTATGGTTGGGGGCGGGCTCTGCGTGTCACAGCCAGCCTCCCCTTGCCACTGTTTGGGCACAACTCTCCTGATGCTGTTGTCCACATATGATGATGGCCAGGAGGTTATGTCCCAGCCTCTGCTCATGTCATTGTTTTCCCTGCCGTCATGGAACTTCCCCTCTAGTGTGTAAGCCAAAATAAAGCCTTTCCTCCACAAGCTGCTTTTGGTCAAGTTCTTTCTGCCAGCACCAAGAAGCTGACTACAACAGTAAACTTGGTACCAAGGAGTGGGATCACTGGTGCTAAAACCCTATTCTGTGGCTTTGGCCTTTTGGAACTGATTTTCAGGAGCAATGTGGAAAGATTTGAAACCTTGGCCTAAGAGACACCTTGCAGTGCTGTAAGTACAGCTTCACGGACTATTCTGGCTGGAGAGAAAGGGCTTGAATGCAGTGAGAACTATGGACTGTGAGGTTTGGCTTACGAGGGTGAGAAAGAACTTTGTCAGGACTGGTCTGGACGCAGTTTGTATGAAAGGATTACTGCGTTCTGACCACTTGTGTCCTGAGAACGTGTGCAGGGTTGCTTTGCGTAGAAATGGACAGGTGTGAGCAGATGGAGATGGCACAGAAAGAAATGAAATCCCTGGGCCTAAAATGCTGCCAATTCAGCTGCAATTATTTGAGAGATTACGACCACTGATATTGGGCCAGGTGATATGCATTGGACTCTTTGAAGGGGCTTGAATGCTGAAGAAGTGTCCAACAGGACTTCAAAGTCAGATTTATTTTCCCCCTGGATTAATTGGCAGCCCACTAGGTACTATGAAGTATAATAAATACTGAAAAAAGTGGTTCATTGAATGTACAACATGATTTTGTTTTTTGCAAATGTCTAAGGGCAATTGTTGAAGGACTTGCATGGAAGCCCAATGGAGCCATGAGGATGACCAGTGAGCTGCAGTGGAGACCTAGTGAAATGCCAGGATTATTGGATGGCTGCCAAGGAGAGCTGCCAGCACCGAATGACATTTTCCCAGACTGAGTAGCTGAGCTGGAGGAGCGGAATTGCAATTCCAGAGACCAGTTAGAATTATTGGATTTAAGAGTTAAGATTTTGATGTTTGCTCTGTTTGTTTTAAATCTGGTATTGGTTCAATCTGTCACTGCTATGTCCAATGCCATCTTTTGTAAAGTGAATATTTATTCTTTACCATTATGGTTTGTTTTTGGTATTATGGCTCAATTAAAAGACCTTGAATTATGGGGATGTTTGAACATCACAGAGACGGATAAAAATCATGTGGACCTTTTGGAATTGGGCTGGGTATATTACATTTTACATCATGTAGGGTTATCACCTTGTTTTGGCCAGGGGTAGATGTAATGTGGTGGTTTGAATCAAGTGACCCCCATAAACTTATGTCCTGAATGTTTGATCCCCAGCTAATGGCAATTTTAGAATTGGAACCTTGTTGGAAGTGTGTTGGGGCGGGCTTATGTGTTATATCCATCTTCCCCTTGCCAGTGTTTGGCACATTCTCCTGCTACTGTTGTCCATCTGAGGTTAGTCAGGAGGTGATGTTCATCCTCTGCTCATGCCATCGTTTTTCCTGCCATCATAAAGTTTCCCCTTAAGTCTGTAAGCCAAAATAAACCCTTTCCTCCCACAAACTGGTTTTGGTCGGGTTCTTTCTGCAGCAACGAGAAGGTTGACTACAACAACATGTATAAAAATGGTCAGTAAAAATTTATCTAAAGGTCAGGAGGCAGAGGTAGGTGGATCACCTTGAGTTTGAGGCCACCCTGAGACTATATAGTGAATTCCTAGTCAGACTGAGCTAGAGCAAAACCCTACCTCGAAAAAAAACAAAAACAAAAACAAAAAAATTTAAGAGATGGAGAGATGGCCCAATGGTGGTTAAGGCGCTTGCCTGCAAAGCCTAACAACCTGGGTTGGATTCCCCATTACACACAAAAAGCCAGATGCACAAAGTAGCACATGCATCTGGAGTTAATTTGCAGTGGTCCTGGTGTGCACATTCCAGATGCATGTGCTACTTTGTGCATCTGGCTTTAAAAAGGCTCTGGGGAATTGAATCTGGATCATTAGGATTTGCAGGCAGACATTTTAACTGTGGAGCCATCTCTCCAGCCCATTAGGCTTTTAACCAATGCCTTTCATTCTCACATAAGCAATGTTGACAACTAGTATTTTTTTTTTTTTATTTTTGAGGTAGGGTCTCGCTCAATTCACTATGTAGTCTCAGGGTGGCCTTGAACTCACAGCGATCCTCCTATCCTCCTACCTCTGCCTCCCAAGTACTGGGATTAAAGGCATGCACCACCACACCCAGCCTAGCTGTTTTTTGGGTTTTTTTTTTTTTTTTGGTGACAAAAAAAAAGTGTTAAAGGAGTTGATTTCAAATATAAACTTCAAGATAAACACTGTCTTTTTTAAAAAAATATTTCACTTATTTATGAGAGAGAGAGAGAGAGAGAGAGAGAGAGAGAGAGAGAGAGAGAGAGAGAGAGAAATGGGCACACCAGGGCCCTCAGCCACTGCAAACAAACTCCAGACATAAGAGCCCTCTAGTGTATCTGGCTTTACATGGGCACTGTGGAATTGAACCCAGGTCCTTCTGCATAGCAGGCAAACGCTTCAACCGCTAAGCCATCTCTTCAGCCCAACACTAATGTCTTTGAGCAAAACTTTCTGAAATATTTTGAAGAATCAAATAATCATAATCATTTAACTACAAAAAAGTAGTGGAGGGGAAACCTGCCAACAGTACACAAAGGTAACAATCCTCTTTCCTGCTCAGTAGCACAAAACAAATTTCAAATTTTCCAAGTAGCTGGAAAACACACCCCTATGTATATAGGATTCAGGCTTTAAAAGGAACTTTTTTTTTAAGATATTTTATTTATTTATGAGAGAGAGAGAGAGAGAGAGAGAGAGAGAGAGAGAGAGAGAGAGAGGCAGACAGAGACAGAGAATGGGCACACCAAGGCCTCCAGCCACTGCAAATGAACTCCAGACACATGCAACCTCTTGTGCATCTGTCTTTATATGGGCACTGGGGAATCGAACTCCGGTCCTTCTTTGTTGCAGGCAAACGCCTTGACCACTAAGCCATCTCTTCAGCCCAGAACTTTTTTTTTTTTTTGGGGGGGTATATTTAAAACCAAGAAGACATTCAAATTATAATGAGAGAGAGGTTGGTTACCTTGACAGCTTTCTGAGAATTAGGCAGTCCTTCTTCTATGTCTTCTAAAAGAATTCCTCCTAATCCTCGCTGGTCATGGTTATCTAAAAGCCTGAGCAGGGCCTTCTTATCTTTCAAGTTGTACTTTGGTTTGAAGGCATATTTTCCATCTATTACTTCAATTTTGGGATTGTTGACTAATGCCTGTAATAAATGACACAATTTGAATAGATTCACAAAAGGAAATTCTAGCTGTTTTCTTAAATTCTAATATTACCCAGTACAGTAGCAAATTAAAAGTATCTTATGACCATAAACTAACAGATCTCAAATGCCAACCATCCAGGATCCTAGAAAAACAGGTGAAGTTCAGCAAAGTGCCAGCTTTCTTTCTTTTTCTTTTTTGCTTTGAGGCAGGGTCTCACTCTGTACCAGGCTGACCTGGAACTCACTCTGCACCCCAAGCCATCCTCAAACTCAGTGTTCCTTCTATCTCAATCTCCCAAATGCTGAGATTAAAGATGAGAGCCATTATGCCTGGCTAGTGCTAGCTTTTAACTGAAGAAGAAGGAGGAAAGGAGGAAGTAAGAAGGGAGGACGGAAGGGACTGTATTGATATACATTCTACCATGACTGCTTTGAAGAAAGCTGATGCCATAGTCTTTTAGAAAACAAACCGGATAAACATCATAAAAACATCTATTAATATTAATAGGCACAATGAGCTGGGTATTTCCCAACCCCCTTCAAAGTACAGCTTATCATAAATTGGTATAATAGGACAAATCAATAAGCCAACCGTCAGCTGTCTTAACCTGACACCAGCTGGCACTAGCAGAACCAGAACTTGACCTATGACATCAGCAGTAAATGAAACAGGACAGGAACACAGGAATCACTAACCAATCAGTTCTAATGCACAGCTAAGCATGCATCTGCCTAGTCAGGCCTGGTGGTGCAGACCTGTAAACCCAGCTACTTAGAGGACTGAGGCAGGAAGATCTAAGCATGCATCAGGCTAGTCAGGCCTGGTGTTGCAGACCTGTAACCCAGCTACTTGGGGGACTGAGGCAGGAAGATAGCAGCTAGTTTGAGGCTTGGGACTATGGAATGAGAGAGACCCTGTCTCAACAACAACCACCAAAAAACTATCATAGGAAGGTTCCACTTCTAGCAATGACCAAGTAGCTACTAAAGAACACAACCTTCAATGATACTAATTGACTCAATTCATTTTATGTATGAAAATCAACAACTAAGTCTTACTTGGTAAAAATAAATTAATTCAATAATAGCTTAAGAATTTCCCATTTGGTCTTTGGTTTATTTATTAATTTTTAATTTTTAATTTTTTTTTCTTTTCACTTTGCTTTTCGAGGAGGGATCTCACTCTAGTACAGGCTGACCTGGAATTTACTCTGTAGTCTCAGGGTGACCTCAAACTCCTACCTACTCCTCCTATCTCTGCCTCCCAAGTGCTATTTATTTTTTGAGACAGGACCTCATATAGCCCAAGATTGGCCTGGAACTCACTATATAGTTGAAGATGACCTTAAACTCTTGATCCTCCTGCCTCTGCTTCCCAGATGATAGGAAAAGAGATATGTCACCATATCCCAACTCACATTTGATCTTTATATTCTATCACTACTAATATATTTAAGATGTGAGCTGGGCATGGTGGCACATGCCTTTAATCCCAGCACTCAGGAGGCAGAGATAAGAGGATTGCCATGAGTTTAAGGCCACCCTGAGACTACATAGTGAATTCCAGGTCAGCCTGGGCTAGAGCGAGACCCTACCTTGAAAAACCAAAATAAATAAATAAATAAATATGTGTGTATATATATATATATTTAATATGTCATTGATTTATAAATCAGCCTGGCTAATGATTGTTCTGTGATTCTTTGAATGGTACATGTTCATAAATAATTTTCATGATCATTTTTCTAAGTAAATTCCCAAAAATGGTAGCATATATCAAACTAAAATAGTGATAACTATTCAACAATAGTTGAATAGTTGATGCCCCTCATGCTTTAAATTATCTATCCCACACATACAATATATAATTTATAAGCATATAGAATTATTTTTACAGGGCTGAAGAGATGGCTCAGTGGTTAAAGTGCTTGCCGACAAAGCCTAAGGACCGGAGTTCAATTCCCCAGTACACACATAAAGCCAGATGCACAAAGTAGAACATGCATCTGGAGTTTCTTTGCAGTGGCAGGAGGCCCTGGTGTGCCCATATCCATTCTCTCTGCTTGCAAATAAATAAATAAAAATATTTAAAATTTATTTTGGGCTGGAGAGATGGCTCAGCAGTTGAGGCGCTTGCCTCCAGTGCCTAAGGCCCCAGGTTCAATTTCCCAGGACCCACATAAGCCAGACCCACAAGGTGGTGGCCCTGGTGTGCTCTCGCTCTGTGTGTGTGTGTGTGTGTGTGTGTGTGTGTGTGTGTGTGTGTGTGTGTGTATCTAAATGCTGTGTTTCATCCAAAATCTCTTCTAAAGTTAGAGGATGTGTATCTCCTCGTTGGTGACGTGTCTGTTGAGGGGAGAAATTATCATTGAGGAAAGTTTTTACATGGTAACTGCATTAAATGCAAGTGATACAGAATGTTTTCAGGAATGGAGTGTGTGTGTGTGTGTGTGTGTGTGTGTATCTCTGCTTGAAAATGAATAAATAAAATATTTTAAAAAATAAAATAAAATTTATTTTTAAAATTCAATATAATTATTTTATAAAAATTAAAGTGAAATTGGCACACTAAATTCACAGCATCAAGATTTTTAAAAACAGATATAAAAAACTGAAATAAATTATTAAAATGTATATATTTTTTAAAAGACTCTACTTTAGTTCTAAGAAAAAGTAACAAGAATGATCAGATTTAAGTATTTATTAAAAATACTCTAGCTGGGTATGGTGGCACATACCTTTATTTTATTAAAAATACTCTAGCTGGGTATGGTGGCACATACCTTTAATCCCAGCACTCGGGAGGATCACCGTGAGTCAAGGCCAGCCTGAGACTACAAAGTGAATTCCAGGTCAGCCAGGGCTAGAGCAAGACCCTATCTCAAAAAACCAGTAAATAAAATAAATAAATACTCTAAGCCAGACATGGTGGCTCATACTTATAATCCTAGTACTTAGGGAGTTGAGGCAGAATTGCCCAGAGATTGAGGCCACCTTAGGCTATATAGTAAGTTACAGGCCAACACGGGATACAAATACGCAACGACCATCTACAGGTGAGAGATGGCTCAGTGGCAGAATGCTTAAAGCATGCACAGGGCTCTGGGTTCCATCCTCAGCACTGCCCAAAACAGCCAGCAACAACAGTGAGCACTCTAGCTGTTGCGAACACTTTGATAAGTAACTGATTTTACTTTTTTTTTTTTTTTACAATTTTTTAAACCTTACCTCAGTCATTAGCCATTGTTTTTGCTTGAGTCCAATATCTAAATGCTGTGTTTCATCCAAAATCTCTTCTAAAGTTAGAGGATGTGTATCTCCTCGTTGGTGACGTGTCTGTTGAGGGGAGAAATTATCATTGAGGAAAGTTTTTACATGGTAACTGCACTAAATCCAAGTGATACAGAATGTTTTCAGGAATGGAGACCCAGTACTACTTAAGTATTCTCAACACAGTGATGAAGAGCATGATCTATGACGTCATTCAGAACCAGGTACAAACTCAAAGCCTGATGAATCCAAATGATAAACTGAGAAAAACATTTACAACTTCTATCACAAACTAATCTTAAAACCAACAGTGGTGGTACACACCTATAAACCCAGCCTACAAGAGCCGAGTTCAAAGGCTACAAAGGTTATTTCAAGGCCAAAATAAAAAGCCTTGTCTTGGGCTGGAGAGATGGCTCAGCAGTTCAGGCACTTGCGTGCAAACCTTAACCTAGGTTTCAGTCCCCAGCCAGACGCACAAAGTGGCTCATGCATTTGGAGTTTGATTGAAGAGGCTAGAGGCCCTGGAGCACCCATTCGTCTCTTCTCTCTCCTTGCAAATACACAGACACACACACACACACACACACACACACACACACACATATATATATAAAATATTTTATTTATTTGAGAGAGAGAGAATGGAAGTGCCAGGGCCTCCAATCACTGCAAATGAACTCCAGACACACGCACCACCTTGTGCATCTGGCTTTACATGGGCACTGCAGAACCAAACTTAGGTCCTTCTGCTTTGTAGGCGAAGGCCTAAACTGGTAAGTCATCTCTTCAGCCCAAAAAAATGTTTTGTTTTGTTTTTTTTATTATTTTTTAAAAAACAAAGAGGAGGGCTGGAGAGATTGCTCAGCGGTTAAGGCACTTGCCTCCAGTGCCTAAGGCCCCCAGTTCAATTCCCCAGGACCCACATGGGCCAGACCCACAAGCAAGGTGGTGGCCCTGGTGCGCACTCTCTCTCTCTCTCTCTCCTCTCTCTCTCTCTCTCTCTGCTTGAAAATGAATAAATAAAATATTTCAAAAAAAAAGAAAAGAAATAAAAATATTTAAAAAAAAAAACAAAGAGGAAAAAGAGGAGGAGGTGGAAAGAAGAATGAGGAAGCGAGGGAAGAGAAGGATGTAATGAAGAGAGAGGAGGAGCAGAGGGGAGAGCAGCAGTGGAGCAGCAGCAGCCACCACCACTACGGAAAGGCCTCGCAGGGTACAAACCCTCAGGGAAGGCCCAGTGCAGTAGCTACAGGCAGGAGCCAGCAATCTCACCTCTGGGGATGGACAGGCCAGCACCGAAAGCGACTGTAGGTCGCTGCAGCACTGCTTGAAAAAGGGAAACGCTGGAAACCTACATGGCCATCAATTAGGACTAAGGAAACACAGCAAATAAACGTGGAATCATAGCAGTTTCCCTGCTGCAGCTGCCACTGTGTGCGCCCAGGTCCAGAAAGGCTTGCCTCTGGTGTCCTCAACTGCGGCAAAAAGAAGATCTGGTAGGAACCCAATGGGACCAATATCCCTCCTAAGCATCAGAGTGGACAGAGGAGACAAGGGGAGGAAGGGTTGAAGGGGGCCACGGATCAGGTGCCAACAAAACAAAGCAGACATGGCTCCTCAGAACCTCTGGAAGGACTGAGTCTTGTGAGCTGGCTCCTGCATCTCTGACTCCCTGAACCATCAAACTGGGTGACTTCAAGCCACTCAAGCTATGACAACGTGTACAGCAACAACAGGAAACTGAAATTCAAGCTCTTCTCTTTTAAATCTAAAAAAAAAAAAAATTTAAGAAAGCACATGATATTTATTAGAAAAAGTGGGAAAATGACAAAAGTGTGAGAGCAAGCAAGTTTAGGATTTCAGTGGGCCTTTCAGGAGAAAGAAAGAACAAGGAAAAGACATGCTTTCTGAGTCAGAGCTCAGAGAAGCAGACCAGGCTTAGCAGTGAAGGTCTGAGCAACTACATATATCTAAAAATCTTTTATAAAGATCTATTGAAAATTTGGGATCTTTTGATCCCCAACACACTCCAAAAACAAAGGACATGATAAACTCAAAATGAATCAAAAGGAAAAAAGTAAGACAAGCAGGCCTGGAGAGACGATTCAGAGGAAAAAGGCTCTTGCTTGCAAAGCCTGCTGGCCAAGGTTCGAATCTCCAGTACCCATGTAAAGCCAGATGTACAAAGTAGATCATGAGTAAGAAGCCCTTGCGTGACCACGCCTTCTCTGTCTCCATCTCTCTCCAATAAATAAAAATATAACAAAAATAGAAACCTTAAGCCAGGTGTGGTAGTGCACCCCTTTAATCCCTGCACTTGAGAGGCAGAGATAGGAGGATCGCTGTGAGTTTGAGACCTGCCTGGGACTACAGTGAGTTTTAGATCAGCCTGAGCTCGAGTGAGACCCTAGGGCTAGAGTGAGACCCTATCTCAGAAAAAATTAAACAAAAGAAACCTTTATTAAGAAATGAGACTTATTTTAAAACAACAAGTTACACAGACATACACATGACCTTTACATGAAGATGTTTTAGATGGGTGTCATTAGTTCTATTCTACTTTTGGCTAATGAAGTATCTTCTTGTATGTTAAAATTAAAATGATTTTATAATAGCCTTTGTGGCCCCAAGTAGATCAAACAATTCTTAGCAAAAGAGAAATGCTAGAGGAATCACAATGCCCAATCTCAAATCATATTGGGGGGGGGTACTCTAAGCAAGCCTGGGACCCTGAATTTAATCCCCAATACAGAAAAAATAAAATAAAATTAATTAAATAAAAATGTCTGAATGCATATTGCTTGGTACCCTTGGGCAAAACCAATGAGGATCTCAAAGAGTCTCATTAAGGGGCTGGGAGAAGATGTTTCAGTGGTTATAGGCACATACTTGCAAAGCCTGCTAGGCAGGATTCAACTCCCCATTCACCTACTTAAAATTGAATAGGGCTTTCATTTGCAGTGGCAAGAGATATATACACAGACACACACAAGCAAATTAATATATATATATATATATATATTTTAATTTTTGGTTTTTTTTTTTTTGAGGTAGGGTCTTGCTCTAGCCCAGGCTGACCTGGAATTCACTCTGTAGTCTCAGGTTGGCCTCGAACTCATGGCGATCCTCCTACCTCTGCCTCCCGAGTGCTGGGATTAAAGGCATGCGCCACCACGCTCGGCTATATATATATTTTAAATTATATTACAGGGCTAGAGAGATGGCTCAGCAGTTAAAGGTATTTGCTTGTAAGGCCTTATAGCCCAGGTTTGATTCACTAGTACCCACATCAAGTCAGACACACTAAGTGGAGCATGTGCCTGGAGTTCATTTGCAGTGGCAGGAGGCTTTGGCATGACCATACCCTTTCTTCTTTTTTTTTTTTAACATTTTATTTATTTATTTGAGAGAGAGAGAGAGAGAGAGAGGCAGACAGAGAAACAGAGAGAATAGAAGCACTCTCTCCCTCTCTCTCTTTGCAAATAAATAAATAAATAAAATTTATTACAGAGCCACAGTAACAAAACAGCATAGTACAGACCATAAAAAAGAAAAAAGAAAAAACTGACACGAACACAGAACAAACATTCATAATATAAAAGATGGCATTGGGCATAGCAAAGAAAGATGGAAACAATACAAGATTTAAAACAAACAGGGCAAACAACAAATTCTGTAACTACAAGTCTGACAGCTCTGACCAGTGACAAGCCTCAAGCCAGATAATTCTAACTAGTGATGAATCTGTGGAGTTACATTTCTGCCCCTTCATCTCAGCTACTCACAATCCGGGAAAACTTCATCTGGTGCTGGCAGCTCTCCTTGGCAGCCATCCAGAGTCCTGGCATTCACGGGGTCTCCACTGCAACCCATGGTTCCTCTTCATGGCTCCACTGGGCCTCCACCACACTGAACATGGCCATTTTCAAAAACAACCATGTTGCAAATCCAACGACCTCTTTCCTGCATTTGTTATATTCCAAAGCACCACGTGGGCCACCAACTAGTTAATCCAGGAGGAATAGAGTTGATTTTGAAGACTAGGACACTCCTTCAGCATTCAGGCCCTTTACTTTCAAGAGCCGGCATTCTTCCTCCTAGCCCAATCTCAGTGGTTTTAATCTCTCAAACAATTGCAGCTGAACAGGCAGCAGTTTCGGCCCAGAGATTTCCTTTCTTTCTGTGCCATCTCCATCTGCTCACACCAGTCCATTTCTATGAAAGCAAACCTACACAGGTTCTCAGGGCACAGTCAGGCAGAACACAGCAAGCCTCTCACACAAATTGCCTTCAGATCAGTCCTGACAAAGTTCCTTCTCACCCTCGTAAACCAAAACCTCACTGTGCACAGTTCTCACTGCATTCAGGTCTTTCCAACCAGAATCCATCAGCTGTACTTACAGCACTGACATGAAGACCAATGGAATAGAATAAAAGCTGCAACCACCTAATTTCCAACAAAGGTATGAAAAGCATATATTTAAAAAAAGACAGGCACACCGCCTCCATGTGACTGAGAGCTAATGGGGGCTGCCCTGCAAATTGAAGCACCCAGTTCCTTCTAGGAGTACTCTCCACTTCAGTTCAGGTGCAGAGAACTGAGTATCAGGCCTTGTCAGTTACAATTAGTCAAAACCAATGATGAGTTCAAAAACACATGAACAGAGTACAAGTATTTGGGAAATCTCTGACCATGTCATGAAAAGACCAAATGCTCAAATAGTGGACATTGAAGAACTTCAGGCCAATAGCATAGTCAACTTTTTTTGTTGTTGTCTTTTGTATTTTTCAAGATAGGGTCTCAATCTTGCCCAGACTGACATGGAACTCACTCTTCGTTCCAGGCTGGCCTCGAACTCACAGTGATCCTTCTACCTCTGCCTCCTGAGTGCTGGGATTAAAGTCATGCACCACCATGCCCAACTTGTAAACATTTTTTAAAACATGAATCTGCCAGGCGTGGTGGTGCACGCCTTTAATCCCAGCACTTGGGAGGCAGAGGTAGGAGGATCACCATGAGTTTGAGAGCACCCTGAGACTACATAGTGAATTCCAGGTCAGCCTGGGCTAGAGTGAGACCCTACCTCAAAAAAAAAAAAAAACAAAAAAAAAAAAACATGAATCTTACAGCATTTTTTCCTTTTGAGAGAGAGAGAGAGAGAGAGAGAGAGAGAGAGAGAGAGAGAGAGAGAGAGAGAGAGAATGGGTGAGCCAAGGCCTCTTGCCACTGCAAACTTCAGACACATGTACCACATTGTGCATCTGGCTTTATGTGGAATTTAACCTGGGTCACTGGGCTTTGCAAGTGAAGTGCCTTTAATCACTGAGCCATCTCTCCAGCCATGAAAATATTTTTAAGATAATTTTATGTATTTATTATTAAACAAAGAAAGAGATAGAAGAGATACAGACAGAGCAAATGGGCACGCCAGGGCCTCTAGCCACTGCAAACAGACTCTAGAAGCATGCACCATTCTGTGCATCTGTCCTTACATGGGTCCTGGGGAATCAAACTCAGGTTGTTAGGCTCTGCAGGCAAATGCCTTAACCGCTGAACCACTGCTCCAGTCCAAAAACATGTTTTAGTTAATTGTTTTTTTAAGGTTATTCTCTTACATTCCCCTCTCTCCCACCCCAGAAAACATTTTTGAAAGAACTATAGAAGAAAATTTCCCAAATCTAGGAAAAAAGATGCCTAACCAGATATAAGAGGCATATAGAACACCAAACAGGCAGGACCAGAAAAGAAATTCCCCGTGACGTATTATACTCAAAACGTGAAATACTCAGAAAAAAGAAAGAGTACTGAAAGCTGTAAGTCACATATAGAGGCCTATAGAATAAAGCTGATTTTTCAACAGAAACTCTAAAAGCCAGAAAGGTTTTTAGATGTGTTTCTTGAATTGAAAGATCACAATTGCCAACCCAAACCACTATACCCAGAAAAATTATCTCCTACAATAGAGGTTAGAAAGACTTTCCAGGATTAAGGCATGCTACAAGCGTGGTGATGCGCACCTTTAATTCCAGCACTCAGGAGGCAGAGGTAGGAGAATCCCCATGAGTTCAAGGCCACCTTGAGACTACATAGTGAATTCCAGGACAGCCTGGGCTACAGTAAGATCCTATCTTGAAAAACAAAACAAAATAAAACAAACAAAAAGACATTTAGATTACACTAAATTTAAGAGTAATGTTTGCTATGAAAATAGTGTAATAACCTGGGTGTGGTGATACACGCCTTTGATCCCACTCAGGAGGGAGAGGTAGAATAATCGACATGAGTTTGAGGCCACCCTAAGATACATAGTAAATTCGAGGTCAGCCTGGACTACAGGGAGAACCTACCTCAAAAAAAAAAAAAATATTAGAGCCGGGCATGGTGACGCATGCCTTTAATCCCAGCACTCAGGAAGCATAGGTAGGAGGATCACCATGAGTTTAAGGCCACCCTGAAACTACATAGTGAATTCCAGGTCAGCCTGGACTAGAGTGAGATCCTACCTCAAAAAAAAAAAAAAAAAAAAAAAAAATATATATATATATATATATATATATATATAATATATAAAATATTACACTAAAATATATTACACTATACATTACAAGAAATTCCATGTTTGCAGTTAAATTTTAAACTTCCAGTTAAATATTGTCACTGAGTTGGAGAGATGGCTCAGCTGTTAAGGCATTTGCCTGCAAAGCCTAATGACCTGGGTTTAATTCCTCAGTACTCATGTAAAACCAGATGTACAAAGTGGCACATGTGTCTAGAGTTCATTTGCAGTGGTTAGAGGCCTTGGCGCTCTCTCTCTCTCTCCCCCTAATTGCAAATAAAATAAAATAAAAATACTGTCACTATTCTTTTACCAAATGCTACAGTTAGCAATTTATATGTGTACAAAGTGGTATTCACTTTTCCAAAATTGCTCCCAGGAAAATTAAGTGAAAAATTTGAAGGTCACTACTGTTCCAGATAGACAATGTTAGTTACAAGTGAGTCAACCATAGCATAGTTAAAACTTTGATTTATATTTATTTCAAGTAACATTTGGGTGAGACTAAAAAAATAACAATATAGTACTTTGACTTTTCAAGAGGTACAACTGAATGAGTTTGGCAGAAGTAGGGGCCAAACCTAAAATCACTTAGCTCACTTTGCTATGAGTGAAATGTCCCTTTAACAAACGAAGTGAAGGGGCTGAGGAAATGACTCAGTGAGTAAAGGCACTGGCTGTGCAAGCCTGCTGAGCAGAGTTTTATTCACCAGACACAAAGTGGCACATGCATCTATAGTCCCAACACACCTATGGTGACGGGTAGCAGAGCCAAGAGAATCTGGAAGCAGCAAAACAGGAGACCTTGTTTTAAAAGAAGGGGAAAGAAGAAAACCGATCTCAGTCAGACACAGCACGGCTCATGTGCACTCATGTGCACACATGCAAGTGTTTACCATGGCTGCAGTAGACAGCTTGGCTAGCATGGGCAAGATGTTAAGTGCTAGATCCCCAGCACTAAAGAAAGAAAACAGAAAAAAGAAGATTCAAAGTCTTTTTTAAATGAATCATTTTAAAAAACATTTATTTACTTGAGAGAGAGAGAAAGAAAGAGAGAATGGGCACAACACTAGGGCCTCTAGCCACTGAAAATGAACTCCAGACGTATCCGGCTTTACATGAGTGCTGGAGAATAGAATCCGGGTCCTTAGGCTTTGCGGTCCTCAAAGTATGATAAATCTTCACATAGGTATATAAAAATTTAACTTCTGAAAACCCAAATCTCCAAGAAGTTAAACAAGACTTTTGTCATCTGAGTACTTACTTTCATGTAATTCACAATCTTAGCAAGAACACCAAACTTGTATCCAGAGCTTCCTGACAGCGCTTTCAAGTTAAAGGCCCCGTTGCTGTGGTCTGGAGATGAAGATGAAAACACCAAGCATAAGTCTCATAGTGCGTGCTATCATTACTTTAGCAGAGAAAAGGGTTAACTTTGGGAAATGACTTTTTCATCTAAATGAATTGCAGCCTATAAAATTTTAGTGAAAAACATAAAATTTTGGGGCATATATTAAGCTACCAATTTTCTAACTAAGGTTAAAAACAAAATATAAATAATATTTCCCTCTTTTGAGGCAGGGTCTCTCTCTATGTAACACAGGCTGGTCTTAAACTCATTATCTTCCATTTAAGCTTCAAAAGTACTAAGATTACAAGGTGTGCCATCACCCTGGCTAAATATAAATAATTTAAAGCATTAAAGAAAGTTCTTGCCGGGCGTGGTGGCACACTCCTTTAATCCCAGCACTTGGGAAGCAGAGGTAGGAGGATCACCATGAGTTCAAGGCCACAATGAGACTAGATAGTGAATTCCAGGTCAGCCTGGGCTAGAGTGAGACCCTACCTCGAAAAACAAAAAAGAAAAAGAAAGAAACTTCTTGAAGGAAGGGTGTCAGAGATCAAATTCAGGGCCTTTGGTATGCTAGGCAAGCATTCAACAGTTCTTTCATAAATGCCTTACCGCACTCTACTCTGACCTCAAATTTGGTTACTTCCCTCAATAAATATTAAACAAGGGACCATTGTAACTTTAATACAATCTAGAAGGCTTTTCTAACAGTCTTAAAAACACCAAGACATGAGTGGTGGATATCTCTTTCTCCCTCTACCCATCCCTCCCTCCCTGTTTCCCTAACTCCCTCCATCTCCTTTCTTATCTCATTCTCCTCTTTCAGAAATATTTACAGAAGATAATTTATAACACATCTACTATTCTATGGTATGCTCAAAGAAACCTTCATCACTACCTCCATCACAAATTAATTGCTTTAGTCATAAGCAAGAACAGCAAAAAAACCATCATAAATATTAAAAAGTCATTTCAGAAGTACACATTCTACATTAGCAAGGCATCAGATCAGATGCTATATTGTGAAGTTCCCATGTGGCTGATGCACAGAGGTTAAATAAAGGAGGACAAGGAGCTGCAGCTTGGTAATAACTATTTAAACAAAAGACTGCATTAGAACAACCACAAGTCAAATGTAACAACTGTCAGAGAGCCAAAGCAGGCTTCCAGATGGCAACATAATAATACTCCCTGGTGATTAGCTGAAAAGTCTCTACTAAATGTTTTGGGTTTTTTTTTTTTTTTATATATATTTTATTTATTCATTTTCAAGCAGAGAGAGAGAGAGAGAGAGAGAGAGAGAGAGAGAGAGAGAGAGCGCGCACCAGGGCCACCACCTTGTGGGTCTGGCTTATGTGGGTCCTGGGGAATTGAACCCGGGGCCTTAGGCACTGGAGGCAAGTGCCTTAACCGCTGAGCCATCTCCCCAGCCCTGGGTTTTTTTTTAATACCAAATGAACTATCAGATGGAACGTTCCCTTAAAAACAGTTTGTAACTCTAGCAAATAATTAGCACATTGAGCCTATAATATTTATTTTTAAAAAACAGGGGGAAGGAGGGCTGGAGAGATGGCTCAGTGGTTAAAGGCACTTGCTTGCAAAGCCTGATGGCCAGGTTCAATTTCCCAGTCCCCACGTAATACTAGATGCACAAAGAGGCACATGCATTTTGGAGTTCGTTTTGCCATGGCAACAGGCCCTGGTGTGCCCAATTCTCTCCCCCCTCTTTCGTTCTCTTTCCCTTTCCTTGCAATAAAATTTAAAAAATATTTTTTTTAAAATATTTTATTTATTCATTTTTTTCAAGCAGAGAGAGGGAAAGAGAGAGAGAGGGAGAGAGAGAGAGAGAGAGAGAGAGAAAGAGAGAGAGAGAGAGAGAGAGAGAATACACCAGGGCCACCACCTTGTGGATCTGGCTTATGTGGGTCCTGGGGAATTGAACCCAGGGCCTTAGGCACTAGAGGCCAGTGCCTTAACCGCTGAGCCATCTCTCCAGCCCAAAAAATATTTTTGAAAAATGATAAATTTAAGAATGTCTGCTGGACATGGTTGCTATCACCTTTAATCTCAGCACTCAGGAGGCAGAGGTAGGAGGATTGCTGTGAGCATGAGGCCAGCCTGAGACTACAGAGTGAATTCCAGGTCAGCCTGTGCTACAACAAGACTTTACCTTGAAAAACCAAGCCAAATCAAAGAAGCTGAAGGGAAGTGTGGTAGCACAAACCTGTACTCCCAGCACTTGGGAGTCTGAGGCAGAGGGATCACAGTGAATTTAGGGCCAGCTAGGGCTACATAGCAAACTCAAGGCAAACCTGGGCTACATTAGCAAGATCTTGTCTGGGGAGAGAAAAAAAAAAGACTAGAGATAAAAACCAAAATACAGTGGACAGGCATGGTGGCACACACACCTTTAATTCCAGGACTCAGAAGGCCAAGATAGAAGGATTGGTATGGGTTCGAGACCAGCTCGAGACTCATAGTGAATTCTAGGTCAGCCTGGGCTAGAGCAAGGCCCTACCTCGAAAAACCAAAACAAAGGGGGGGGGGGGCTGGAGAGATTGCTCAGTGGTTAAGGCACTTGTCTGCCATCATGGAGTTTCCCCTAGAGTCTATAAGCCAAAATAAGTCCATTCCTTCCACAAGCTGCTTTGGTTGGATGTTTGTCACAGCCTGAAGAAACTGATATGCAACAACACAACACAGTGGAGATGATTTGCAATTAACAATTCATGGACTGCTTTTTAGCTTAAGTACAATACCCACGTATACTTCTATTCTCTCAGAATTTCCCCCAAATCACATCACTATGTGACTATGATTACTTGCACTGAAAGAAAAGTAAAAATATTAAAAAATTCAAACCAGGCAGGGTGGCACCTGTCTTTTATCCCAGCACTTGAAAGCCGGAGGTAGGAAAATCACTGCGTTCAAGGCCAGCCTGGGACTACAGAGTGAGTGCCAGGTCAGCCTGGGCTAGAGTGAGACTCTACCTGGGGGGGGGGGGGATTTCAATTTGTGAGATTTTCTTCACATCTGGGGGAGGGGTATCAAACTTGTTAACCTAGGTGGTTGTTTCCTAAATTACCACCTTTCACGTTATTATCATGTGCCACTGACACTGAACTACTCACTGAAGAATGGGAAATTTTATAGCAAAAAACATTAAGAAATGATCTTTTGTTACTAACTCCTAAATCCTAAAGAGAGATTTAGCTTAGGGGCAAAAAACAAAGAGAAAGGAGTGGCAGTGGATGGATATCTGAGACAGCTCTATTCAAGTTTATGAATGATTTACTCTTCAGGAAGGCAGCCTAATGCAAATGAACGCCAGGAGCTAGCTGTCAGCTGCATGTGGTCAGCCAATAGAAGCACAGCTCCATCTTGGCTGCTCACGAGACTGCATTATAGCCGATACCACCGCTTCAACAAGCAGCCGTCCAGACAAGAGGTAGGTTTATTTAATCTTTTTATTTAATAGCCATGTCCTTGACGCAGTAGGAAAATATTTTACCATGAAAATCATCCAGAAAGCCTTATTCCTACTAAAGACATACACATTAAAAAAAAAGCCAAATGCATTCATTCCATTATTTAGTGGGATTTTTGTTATGAAAATACGAAAACTGCCTTGTGCTATTTGATAAGCACCTTTACCATCCATGCCTTAATAGGAAATTCATTACATTGTATATGAACCTGGTCTGTTTCAGCCTTAAGTAAACCAAAAGCATTTGATGTTCACTGGTTCCTTGCTAATTTTATTTCTCCAGCAATTTTCATTTCAAGAGTCTAGGCTGTCTTAACAAAGGATTTTCCTGAAAGAAAAATCTAGACTAATAACAAATCCTGCACAAGGCTTTCTGATTATGTATAAATTAAACTGGTTGGTAGAAAACAGTTCATCACAAGAAAGTCTGTTATATTTTTAACAAATATGAAAATAATTCATGATTGCTTGACTTTGACTAGATGCAGAGAATGCCAACAAATTATCACAATCATGATCTTTAGATAAAAATTAAGGCCTCAACATGAATCATTATGTGAGCTGTAAGAAGAGATCATTTATAGGGCTTTAGATTTTAAGTTTTTAATTAAAATAATTCCTTACAGTGAAACTTACCTTACTGTAAAATACAACTCATGTTATTACATAAAAAAATCTTTTGAAATACTTTTATTTTTGATAAGCCACACAAAAATATGTATATTTATCATAGAATTTAAGTATGAGTATTCTTAAACAGTTAATGAGAATACAAATTCAATATTTTAGGGGGGAGAAGGAGGAAGAAAAAAAGGGAAGGAGGGAGGAAGGGAAGAAGAAAGGAAGGAAGGAGAGCTGATGCTATATAGGTAATTCATGCCAAATTCAGTTTTTTGTTGTTTTGTGTTATTGTTGTTATTGTTTTTTGAGATAGGGTCTCACTCTAGCCCAGGCTGTCCTGGAATTCACTATGTAGTCTCAGGGTGGCCTCAAACACACAGTGATCCTACATCTGCCTCCCAAATGCTGGGATTAAAGGCATGCACCACCACGCCCAGCAAAATTCAGTATTTTTTGTTTGTTTGTTTTTCGATTTTTGAGGTAGGGTTTCACTCTAGCCCAGGCTGTCCTGGAATTCACTATGTAGTCTCAGGGTGGCCTCGAACTCACGGCGATCCTCCTACCTCTGCCTCCTGAGTGCTGGGACTATAGGAGTACACCACCACGCCTGGCTAAAATTCAGTTTTTTTTTTTTTTTTTTTTGGTTTTTTCGAGGTAGGGTCTCACTAGCCCAGGCTGACCTGGAATTCACTGTGTAGTCTCAGGGTGGCCTTGAACTCACAGCAATCCTACCTCTGCCTCCCGAGTGCTGGGATTAAAGGCGTGCGCCACCACGCCCGGCTAAAATTCAGTATTTTTGACAATCATTTTAAAACAAAAATGTGTCCTATGAGAACTAATTAAGGAAGGAGAATGATTCTAGGTAATAAGATTTTCCTGGCTCAAAGCAATCAACCAAGTTTCTAATTTTATCATATCTGAATATGAATTGTTTAGTAGCTAATAAAGCTCCATGATACACACTATAGGTGTTAACCTTTACCTTGCTGCGAAAGGCTCTGGTGCTTTGTTTTTCATGATCTCCATTCCTTCTGCTTCTGAGTCAGCATGAACAGAGTACCCCTTGCTGGGTAAAACCCAGAGGTGGTTGTAACAAGATATCCCATCTCCCTGGTTCAGTACAGTGAGTAATTATCTAGAAACCATTCCTGCGTGCTATATAATGTATGGCAACCATTAAGTCCAAGATAACAGTTTACTGACAACTTAAAATTTCAGTTTTGTATCACTCGCACCAGTCTACGCTCTCAAATAATGTCTGCATAACCAGCATAAAGAGGAGGCTCACAGTGTTCCACCAAACCATCTTATAGGTAAGCCCTATCCCAGAGTTCCAGAGCTTGAACTGAATGAGCTGCTCTATATTTAAAAGCCATTATGATCATATTTCAAAATAATGTGCTTAAAAGCACAAGAGAATTCAATTCAAGGGTTTTTACCATAAAACTAAAGCACAATTTTATTTTAATCAGGAGAGCTAACGTCCCAAAAGTACAAGTTCTATCCTCGTAAATGTTCCACTAGGGCTTCTGAAATAGATGGAAAACCAGGTGAAGGGAATACACCAAAAATAACAAAACAGGGCTGGAGAGATGGCTAAGTGGTTAAGGAGCTTGCCTGCAAAGCCTAATGACCTAGGTTCAATTCCCCAGTACCCACGTAAGCCAGATGCACAAAGAGGATCTGGAATTTGTTTGCAATGGCTAGAAGCCCTTGGAGCACCTATTCTCATTCATTCTCTCTCTCTCTCTCTCTCTCTCTCTCTCTCTCTCTCTCTCTCTCTCCTTGCAAATAATAAAATATTTTTAAAAAATAATAAACAACAAAAACTAGAAGCTGTGCATGGTGCTACACACCTTTAATCCCAGCAATGGGGAAGCATAGGTAGGAGGTAGAATGAGACCTAAACTTAAAAAAATTAAATTAAAAAATGACACTATTTGTTTCAAAGCTCCCATTTACTATGATGAAATCTTAAAGGAAGGGAAGGAGCCACAGAAGTTCACTTTTTACTTTTATTTTTAAACCACTTCTGTTTTTTTACAAGATACGTTTACAGCGTTTGCTTGAAATACACTTATATTTTAATTTCAAACCTATAGCCTCAGAACAGGAGAAACCCCTAATGATATATTTCTTTTCACATTTCTTTACACCTAATCTACTACAGTAAGATTCACCGTAAATTTGATGCAAAAGAAGAGTGGACCTCGGGCTGGAGAGATGGCTCAGAGGTTAAGGCACTTGCCTCCAGTGCCTAAGGCCCCGGGTTCAATTCCCCAGGTCCCACATAAGCCAGACCCACAAGGTGGTGGCCGTGGTGCGTGCTCGCTCTCTCTCTCTCTCTCTCTCTCTCTCTCTCTCTCTCTTTCTCTCTCTCCTTGAAAATAAATATTTTTAAAAATATAAAAAAAAAGAATAGTGGACCTCTTATACACTTTGAAAGAATATACATTAGGTTCAAGGTGCAAAGTGACTCCATCATATCACAGGAATTTGTTTTCAAATATGTACAGAAGCCGACTAAACAAGAAAGGTTTGAGTTTCAACACTGAATGTGAAACTATCATGATTTACAACATAAACCTGGAACATAAATATCCTTTTCTAAACTGCATACACACTTCCAGCAAGGCACGCTGGGGCCTTTGGCAAATACAGTCATTCCTGCAAGCATTCTATGCATTTCCACCAGTGAATAAAGTACACGGTGTAGGGCTGGAGAAGTGGCTCCATGGTTGAGTGCTGGCCTAGCCTGCTAGCACCGCCCACTAGCTCGCCAAGGTTCTATTCCTTCCATGCCCAGTTCCTCTGCTTTTCAAAAAGGACCACAAACTTTGTTTATTCCAAGGTAGAGTCTTACTCTAGCCCAGGCTGACCTGGAACTCATTCTGTATTCCCAGGCTGGCTTCCAACTCACAGTGATCCTCATACCTCAGCCTTCAGAGTGCTGGGACTAAAGACATGTGCCATCACATCTGGCCAAAAGTCAAGGTTTTATTTTTTTGGTGTTGTTTTTTGAGGTAGGGTCTCACTTTAGCCCAGGCTGACCTGGAACTCACTATGTAGTCTCAGGGTGGCCTTGAACTCACAGTGATCCTCCTACCTCTCTACCTTATTTGTAAGTCATGTAAGAGGCATGCATATGCTACTCATGTGCCTTTATTAGGAAAGCCAAGTCAAAAAGGACCTGACAAACCACAATCACAAAAGACACCTGGCTTTGTCTTCATATGAACAAGTTTCCATGAGCTACTTGAGTAGCCATGGGGGAGACTCAAGAGACATCACTTATGTCATATGGAGCACATACGTGACGTGACAATGGCCCCACACAGCACAGTGTGAATGGTGCTTCCCAAGGCTGTGCTTCCTGTAAGAATGTGGGCTGAAGAGAAAATTCAAATGAGGTAACTTTGAAAGCCTGCATCTACACATATAGCTTTAAAATAATGTAATATAAAAAATAAAATAATGTAATATGATGTGGCAGACCTATAATTAAGAGAATGTAATTTTTTATGTCCTTCAACTTACAGAAGAAACTCAATTTCTGCCATTAAGTCTGCTCTCTCACTTGAAGAGTCACCATGAAGCTGAAGGACTTCATAAATCTAAAAGGAAAATATACACTAAAGCCTTTATTTCTGGCCTCAACATACAGTAAGGAAGCAAGAATCTAGCCAGAGAGATGGGACTGGTCAAGTAAACTTGACTTAGGAAAGAACATTAAAACATTACAAAATATAACTTTTTCAACCCCAATTTTTTTTTGTGTGCCACCATGCCTGGCTAACCCCAAAGTTTTAAAGTTATTTTTACTAAGACAAAGAAATTTAAACAGTTATATTGTTGACTTTGGGGTTTGGGTGTGAAAATAATACTGTGCATATATTTTTTTTTCTGTTTGTTTTTTTTAGGTAGGGTGGTCTCATTCTAGCCCAGGTTGACCTAAAATTCACTGTAGTTCCAGGTTGGCCTTGAACTCAGTGATCCACCTACCTCTGCCTCCCAAATGCTGGGATTAAAGGCATGTGCTTCTGCGCCCAGCAAAACTGTGCTTATATTTAAACACAGTCCTCATCTTTTAGAAAGAAATACTGAAATACTTCTAAATAATGCCTGGGATTTGCTTTCAAATAAAGCAGGTGGCTAGAAGACAGAGGGAACACGAGTTGATAAATGAAGATATACTAGGAGCACAAAGCGGTTCATTGAACTGCTCTTGTTTTTTAGTGACAGAGGTTTCTACATAGCTGAAACTAACCCAGAACTCTCAACGTAGCCCAAGCTGGCCTCAAACTCATGATCCTTCAGTGCTGAGTGGGATTAAAAGTGTGTGCTACCTAGTCCCCCACAGGCACTGGACTGAGGCCTTCATGACCCCAAAGTGAACAGCATAACCCCATTGAGAAGAGTCTCAGGGTAACAAGAGCTGGAGCAAGGGGATAAAAGAGTATAACCTGTTGTAATTTATATAAAATTAAATAAAAAACAAAACAAAAAAGGTATATGCCTCCATGCCCAGGTCATCATTCTCTTCTATACTACCTTTCAAGTTCTCTTTTATTAATTAATTAATTTGTAAGCAGAGAGAGAGAGAGAGAGAGAGAGAGAGAGAGAGAGAGAGAGAGAGAGAGAGATATGCATGGGCTAGTTTGCATATCTGGCTTTACATGGGTACTGAGTCATTTCTCCAGCCCTGAAGTTTTCTTTACATAAAACATACACAAGATATCTCTAGAATTTAGAAAAATCATATATTACACAGTAATAAAGATCTTCTATAGGGCTGGAGAGATGGCTCAGCGGTTAAGGCACTTGCCTCCAGTGCCTAAGGCCCTGGGTTCAATTCCCCAGCTCTCACATAAGCCAGACCCACAAGGTGGTGGCCTTGGTGCATTCTCTCTCTCTCTCTCTCTCTCTCTCCCTCTCTCTCTCTCCCTCTCTCTCTCTCCCTCTCTCTCTGCTTGAAAATGAATTGAATAAATAAAATATTTAAATAAAATATTTTTAAAAACTTTTATAAAGATTAATAAAAAACCTTTCTTATAAGTATATAGTAAAAAAACAATAATGAATTAACAATACAATTATATTTTCATTTCCTTTTTAAACTACATAAGTATTTAAAAAATTTTTTTGTTTCTTTTGTTTTGTTTTTCCCTTAAGGTAGGGTCTTGCTCTAGCTCAGGCTGACCTGGAATTACCTATGGAGTCTTCAGAGTGGATCTTGAACTCATGAGGATCCTCCTACCTATGCCTCCCAAGTGTTGGGACTAAAGGCATGCGCCACCATGCCCAGCTTTAACTATTTTTTAATTCAAGTTTATTTTAGTAGAGGGGATCTGAAAGGGAGAAAGGGTAGTAGGAAAGGACTATGATCATGGTATGTTGTCCATACATATATATGAAAGTTGTCAGCTTGGACTAGAACGATACCCTACCTCAAAAAACAAAAAAAGCGTAAAGACACAGGTTTAAACATATTTTTAAAAGCTCAAGAGAAGACTGGCCATGTCTTTAATCCCTGTGAGTTCTAGATCAGCTTGAGCTACAAAATGAGTTCCAAGTCAGCCTATGCTAGACTCCACTGAGGAGGGCCCTCAGTGGGGCAGGGGCAGGGAGGAGGGAAACGGGGGGTGGCAACACAAGACTTGTTCATAGTGTTTCTAATTATTAACAATAAAAAAGTAAACAAAAAATCAAGATGATAGAAACTGATTATGAGCTGTGTGTGATGGTGCATGTCTTTGATCTCAGCATTCATGGGAGGCTGAGGTAGGAGGATCACCTTGTGTTTGAGCTACAGAATGTGCTCAATGTCTGCCTGGGCTAGCCTGAGACCCTACCTCAAAAAAAAAAAAAGATGGCTAGGGGCCTGGGGAGATGTGTCAGCAATTAAAAATTAAAGATACTTGATTGGAAAGCCTGCCAGCCTGGGTTCAATTCCCCAGCACTCATATAAAGCTGGACACAAAGTGGCTGTAGTTTATTTGTAGTGGCAAGAGACCTGGTACACCCATCCATACACATC
>PVHP010021203.1:0-29721 GCA_004024765.1 Zapus hudsonius
CTCTCTCTCTCTCTCTCTCTCTCTCTTCCTGCTCATCTATCCCTTCGTCAGCATTGGAAGGAAGCTTCCTCAGCCTTCCAGCCTGGACTGAAGACCAGCAGCTCCCCATTCCTTGAGGCCTTCAGTGCTGGATGGGGACTGCTGAGGCCTCCAGCCACGTGGACTGAGCAGCTACTGGTTCCTTGACTCTAAGGTTTAGAGACTGCTATTGTGGGACTTCCATGAGCTAATCCAATAAATCCCCTTTTTAACTACAATTAATTCTATCGATTCTGTTCCTCTAGAGAACCTGACCAATACATGTGGCAAGTACTGACCGAGCCATCTCCCCAGCCCCAACTTCCTTTTTTCCTGAAGAGCTTCTGGAGCTGTTATGAGCATCAAGCTTTTCTCCTTTATCTAAAATGTCTCATACTAGCTTCATTCCGGGAGGGTATTTTAGTTACAGAATTCCACATAGACTGTCCTTTTCCCTCCACAAAGCCACTGTCTGTGTCTGTGTGGAAAGGGGCTTTTTTTCTGTGTCAGCTCTCAGTATAGCTTGATCACTGAGATGACCGTGGATCTTGGGTTGGACTTCTCGGGTCCACCCTGTTTGTGATTTTCTGTGCCTTTTTTTTTCCTGTGCTTCCCCCCCTCCACAATTCCTGTCTACACCACACTTTTTCTCCTCTGACAAGAAATACAGTGACAAGAATATTAGATTTTTTTTTAACTTTGTTCCAAACCTCCCCCCCCTCAAGTTCTCAGTTTTTTGTTTGTTTTAAATACATTTTCTCTGTGTTCAAATTAGGGCTTTCTTTCTGCTCATGTGCAAAACTCTTTTCTCTGGCATCCCTACTGGGGTACTGACCTCTCTGGTACCCCCACTATGGTACTGAGTCTATGAAGAGCCATTTGTAAATCAGGGTATTGACTTTTCAGGGCTTGAGTAGACTTACTACTTGGTTATTCTCTGCATCTTCTGTTTCTTTGCTGAGGCTTTGAGACTTTCCTTTGATTCAAGAGTATTTTCCTGTCTTGTAGCAATTTATATAATTTATTTTTCAGTTTGGGGCAGCTGATTCTAGAGTCATTGTCCTTTAACGAGCAATCAACATTTTTGTAAATCTGTGCATACTTAATTATGATATAACTTGATCTTCTTAAATAGTATGAGAGTCTAGGTCTATAGTAAATCCTACAGGTAATGTTGGTATTTCTGTTTTAAGAGGCAGACAATCTGATTGGATGTGGACATTTGATCCCTCCCGACTCTCTTTGGGCCAGGATCTCTATACCTCCCCAATCCTCATCACACACAGGCGGGCGTGCACACACACACACACACACACACACACACACACACACACACACACACACACACATTTTCTCTCCCTTTCAGTTCCATCCTCCTCTGCACCACCAAGTCAAGTTTGAACTCAGCAGTGCCTGACCCTAGTCTTCTGTTTGCTGTCAAAACCCCACAGACTGGGAAGGTGGTGTAAGCAACATTTTTGTGAGCCATGGAGGGGTTTCCTTTTTCTTCACAATCTCCTGGTATGTTCCAGTTCTCAAGACTTTCTTTTCAGTCCCCTGGACACAAAGCTGGGGCTTTAGTTACTCTGCTCTGGGACCAAGCCGCAGAATGAAAGAGAGCCCCTTCCAGGTCCTAGGAGACAGCTCCTCATGGTCCCTGTGCCCCAGCGCCAGCACAGGCTACGGAGGGGGTGACCCTGTTCCTCTCTAGAGGATTAGTGTCCCCACTCTAGGGCTCTGGCCATAGGAATTCCACCCTGTGATAACAGGAAGTGTAACTTCCTGCTTCTGCGGTGTTTGCTCTCGTCTGCCTGCTTTGGATGACTTTTCTTGGTCCTTTGTGGAGCTGCTCACTGTATTCTGCTACGTTCTGTGAAGTGTCCAGTATGAGGTACCAGGTGTGGTGTCCCTCCACCATCTGGCTGGACCCATACCCACTTCTTTTTGTCTCTTTCTCAGCTCATTTCCCCAGAAACTTGTCTGAGGTGCCCGTGGAGGTGGCAGCATGAAGTCAAATAGCCATGGCCTGTGCCATGGATGCCAGCTTCAGTAGAGCCCCTTGCTAACTTGGGAACACTGTAGGAACTTGGCAGTGTTGCCCATAGCTGGCCACATCTAAGGTCACAGTACACAGTATTGGACACTCCCTAGGCAGGGCCCTGCATTGACCCCTATGCATCTGTCTGAGTGTCCCTTCCCCTCACAGGATGGATGCAGAGGGATGACCCTTTCTCTGTATTTGAGAGAAAGAAGACACTGGCCACACACTTGGATGTGCAAGCCAGGCCCCGCAGGGAAAGGTGTTCAGGGTTGAGTCTATGCCCAGATCTCTCAAAGGTCATATCTGCAGTGATGGTTGTTCCCTGCCCAGCCGTGTGGGGTGGGGACACAGGACGCCTCTTGTCAAGGTAGCCCATATGATGATGTTTATCCCAGTGGGGAGGTGGATGCCTAGGACATAGAGCTACTCTTCTGTGGTTAGTGGGTAGTCAGGCTGCCTGTCTCCTCCAGCCACCCCCCTGGTGTAGGATCTCCCTTATCAGAAGCATTATGGCTGACCGGGTTCAAATCCAGGAGGACAGACTGCTTGCCATCCTTAGGGTCCTGCTCCTACTCTCAACCATCACAAAAACCCTGTATCTGTGATAGCACTTGACTTCTCCCAGGGTTGATGTTGGGAAGCATCATCCCACCTCTTGGCTGATGATGTAATAAGCCACCCAAGCCTCACCCTTCCGGCACCAAGGCCATCTGCAGCATAGCCTGCCTCCACCCTAGCCATGTAGCATGGCAAGGCACCCGAGGCCTAGGGGCAGATGGAGAGAGGATGGTTCCGGAAAGGAGCCACAGGAAGGAAAGTCAGATTTCGCATGCAGCTGTTCTTCCTCATGTGCTGGTCCTAGCATGGATTTCTTAGATGAGTTGGAGTAAGAGTCAGTGGTAGAAGCCAGGAAGTTAGAAAGGGACCATGAAGGGGAACCAAGGGAAGGGCTTGAAATCACACTGCTAATCGACATGATTGTGACTGTTGTAACACCTAACCTAAAGCAAGACAAGGGACCGAGAGGGTAGACTGTGTTGTTCAGACTTTCTTAGGAAGGCTCAATCAAAGCAGCCTTCATGTTGCTACAAGGAGGCTGGTGACTGGCCCTCCACCCAGGGCAGGGCGCAGGCCAAGGGAAGGGGCTAGGAGATAGGTAAGTAGAGGGGTTGAATACTTGGGGTGGAAAGGCCTAAGTGGAGTCAGGGGAGGCAAGTGGATGAGAGAAGGGAAATTAACGAATATCAATTTATGAATAAAGCATATGGAAACATACTTCTGTTAGCTTATTTTTAAAACATAACTGAAAAAAAAAGAGAGTTTGGGTAGAAATATCTGATTAGGATGGATAATACTGTACTCAGAAGCCATAGGTTGTTACAAGAAAACCCCAGTGGCCAGGGTGTGGTGTCTCCCAGGGATTTGCCATTCAGGAAGATTCTTGAGACCTTTCATAAAGGTCTTCCTTTTTGGTTGCTCCCTCCAGAACTAGATGGTTAGACCCTAATGCTAAAGGCAGAATGTGATTTGGTTGCTAGAACTGAGCTGGAAGCCTTCTCCCTGCTGGCCAGCTGCCACAGTGCTGGGAAGTGCTCTGCAGGCTGATGAGGGAGGAAAAGATTCACCAGTCTTTGCCAGCAGAGGACCTTGAGGACAAGGCAAAATGTTCCTTCTGGTGCAATAGTGGCATAAGCGTTAGAGGAGCAACCAACTGCTCTCTGATTGGATTTGAGGCCCATGTCACTGGCACAGAACACTAAAGCCTGGATGGTCACAGTTGGCTAAATGGACGTGTTGTGTCTGCCTAAATGCTCATGCTTACCCTCACACAGGACTGCTACTCTCGCTTTTTGATCAGAGAAGTTTCATTTCAGACAGCAGTGACCACTAGGGAGACTCGGGGGCATCCAAATGCTGAGAGGCGACATCTCTGTCTCCCCTGTCGAGGCTCAGGAAGAGGGGGCAGGAAGCATGGAAAAGCCAGAGGATGGGTAGGAGTGCTTTGGAATACTGTGTTCCAGACACAAGTCGGCTGTCGCATTCAGGACCGCATGGCAGCTGTGGTTACCATGAACATGTTGTCATGGGTGGTAAAGAGAGAGGAAAAAAAGATATCGAAATGATAGACTGAAGAGCGGAGAAAGCTCAGTATGGACAGGGTATGGGGGTGGGAGACAGAGTGATGGGAGGGGATTATGATCAAAGTATATACAAGATTGTCAATAAAAAGTTTATCAAAGGAAAAAGATGTGGTCTGCAAGGACAGCTTCCCAAAGCCCTGGCTTTGTGTCTGCTCCCTGGGGAGACCCATACTGGAGAAGGGAATTATCTCAATGAGTGCATTTGGGCCACCCCTCAGGACGAAGCCAGCCACTGAAGATATATGTCACTTTGACTTTCAGAAATTGTGTTTTCCTCATTAACTGTATGGATTGCTCTAAGCACATTTCTCTTTATCTTGGGATGCTCCTCAGTGGGAAAGCCCCCCCCCACACCTACCCACCCACAGCCTTGTATGTAGGTACAGAGCATCATGGGCTGTGCTCTGACCAGGGCTGAAGGCTTCATCCTTGAGAGTGCCTTCCACTAATGAACGTGTTTGTACCCTTCAAGGTGATCTGGGGTTTGCAGGTACATTTATAAAATAATGAGCTTGAGGGCAAAACATTGTTTCCTTGGAGCCACACTACCTGGTACGAGGCCTCTGGTGCATAGCTGCTAAGCAACGGCTCCTCACCAAAGCGGAAGAGCTTAATAAACTGTGCTCATGCAGAGTGCACTGGGTCCTTCACAGGATAGAAAGCTGGGCGTGGCGGGACACATCTTTAATCCCAGGCAGAGGTAGAAGGATCGCTGAGTTCGAGGCCACCCTGAGACAACTTAGTGAATTCCAGATCAGCCTGGGCTAGAGTGAGACCCTACCTGGAAAAGCAAAAACCTAAACTAAACTAAAAAAAAAAAAGAAAGGTGCCCAGTGACCAGAGGGTCAGAGCCCTCACAGCTGGGACCAGAGGGATAGTGACACTTCTCTCAGCCAAACTCTGCTTGGCTACAGTACCACTTTTTTTTAATGCCGAGAGAGTTAGTTAAGTTCCAGGCTATTCTGGAAAACCTTGGACTGTGTCTTCTCCCTACACACGAGCATACAAGACAAACCACTTGGCCTGCGCCCTGCCCTGGGTGGAGGGCCAGTCACCAGCCTCCTTGTAGCAACATGAAGGCTGCTTTGATTGAGCCTTCCTAAGAAAGTCTGAACAACACAGTCTACCCTCTCGGTCCCTTGTCTTGCTTTAGGTTAGGTGTCACAACAGTAACAATCATGTCGATTAGCAGAGTGATTTCAAGCCCCTTCCAGAAGAAAAGACTGTAAACAGAGCCTGTTTGCCTAAGGACACCCTCCCAGTAACCAGCCACTCAAACTGCGTTTGCTAATGAACCCAAAGCTGTTAATGCGGTTTCTTCAGTTAAATTGATTCATGAATTTTGAAGAGAACATTATCTAATGAATTTTCTTTGAATAGAAAGCAATTAAAAGGACAAATCAGTCTGATTAACCCCAAAGTCACCCTCCTGCCACTAACGCTGTACAGTTTGAAATTATATCATAAAAAACTAGAGCACATTTGCTATCTTCTTGCCCTCTACTAATCCATGTAAATTAATGAACAACAAAGTTAATTTCTTTGATGACCCTTTTCTAGTATCACCTGGATTATGCTGATGTCTAACTTGCTTAATGTTATAATAAAGACTAAACAGATTTTTTCCCCCATGAAGCGATTACTGCTCCCTTCAGTTAAGAAGTGAGTTTTATTATTTAACAAGCAAGTAAGGGTGTGTGTGTTTCCATCAAGGCCTGGCACCAAGTGTGATGAGCATCATGGCAGACATACTCCCAAATGTCACTGCTGCCCATGGGGACGTCCCCTCTGTGTTACCACTCAGAAACCCCTGCCCCTCCCCCAGGTCCCAGCCCCAGGGATGGAGGGATGGAGGAGGTAACTCTGTCTCCGTGCACCCGGGATGTGTGTCCCCTCTGCAAAGACAATAAGAATCGATTCACACAGGCCTCCTTCCTGAGCCTGGATCTCTGTCTTGCTCATTCATGCCCGGGAGACAGTTCCAAAACCCTGAGATGACCAAGGAGAGGAGAGCATGCGTCGTCCTGGTCATCCTTGCAGCAGGGCGTGGGCCACATGCCATTGGCTGTGTCTAATCAGAGAAAATAGGCCAAAGTTCTTTCATTGTTGCAATGTTATTCACAAAAGATGCCGGCAACCAGGGTCACCCCACACCCAGGCTCACTGCTGGTGTGAACGAGAAAGCATAGGATCACAGCCGGTCCCCAGCTGCTTCTCCTCGTATGTCCCAGCTGATGTTGGAAATTAACCAGCAGCCCCAGAGCTTTCCTTGTGGGTGGCAGGCTGAGCTTCTGAGTGAACTGTGTGCCCGGCATGGTGGGAGCTGCGTGGTGAGAAGATAGAAGGAAATTACAGATCCGGAGGCTGCGAGGCCTGCCTGCTCCATCCTGCCTCCTGCTTGCGCCTCCTGGCAGCTGACGTGGTGACAGGGCGCTGTGTGGAGGCCATGTTTTAATTGAGGGTAACACCTCTGTTTGTGTCATTGCATTTTCTGCTGGGGACTGGTGGCTATTTATATCCAAGCTGCTGGGGCCTTTTGTCCAAATCACGTCATTCTGTTTTCTTCCTTTCAGATTCGTTTACCAGACAGGTGTTGTGGAAGCTGCTGAAGGTTGTGAAAGTCGGAGAAGTGGTTTCTTACCAGCAGTTAGCAGACCTGGCGGGCAACCCCAAAGCAGCGCGTGCAGCGGGAGGAGCCATGAGAAACAATCCGGTAAGTTCTGTGCTGGGGCGTCAGGCTTGGCAAGTGTGGTCTGAAGGAGCATTTTTCAGAGGCCGCCTGTGAGCTTGGGGTGGGGAGGGATGTCCACATCTATGATGGTGTATCCCACTGTACCCCGGCCACACGAGCCCATTGTGACAGTGTACCCCAGGGTACCCCAGCCAAGCCCTTTGTTATCACAGCACCAACTGCAGAGAATGAAGCCTAGGGATGAGCACATGGGCATAGGGCTGTCTCATTCATTCACTCCTCAGGGACAGTCCACATGTCGGGGACTCATGTGACCGACATTCTTCCAGATGCCAGGAGCAGAGCAGTCGATGCTGAAAGCAGAGAACTGCTCAGGTGGTACCAGCCTTTGGGAAGGTATTCTTGAGATGCCCCATTTCCATAGGGGCTGTGTTCTGGCATTGAGGCCCAAGTTCCCTGGGTATTTGGGGCATGAATCCAAGAGACATGACACTTTGCATCACAGACAGCCATAGTCCCTGGTCCTCAGATGCTGCACCCATGGACAGTGCCTGGTCCTCAGATTCTAGAACCCATGGACTGTCCCTGCCCGGGAACTCTTCTGTATCCTTATTGCTCCTACAAATCTGCCATCAGAGTTTATTGAGTGCCAGGTTCCCAGGCCATAACAAGGTGTCGATGGTACTTCTGAGGTCAGGACAGGCCATGGTGTGATGGCGGAGCTGGGGTTTCAGAAAGTTGGAGTTCCTAGATATTTTCAGTGCACCTCAAAACTTAAGTGTACCTGGATGCTTGGTCAATAAAAAGTTAAGGAATTAAAATTATAGACCACCAGAGGATAAAGTATAGTGGGAGACTTTATTTAAAAGAAATGAGAAGTTACAGAGCTCTCCAACCACTACAATCTGTGCTCGTCAGCCAAACAAGAAACAAGAAGGAAAGATATGAAGGTTCCCATCATAGGGAAAAGGTTCATGGGGAAAGAACCCCGAGCCCCCTCACCACAGTGACTGTGGTGAGGGGGCCTTACCTAGTCCCAGAGCCTGGAGATTCAGATGTCTCTCTGTTGGCAAGCCATGTGGAAAAAGAGAACAAACTTCCTATCCCAGGTGACTTGTATGACCTGGGCCCAGTAAGTCTGAGAGACAGCTGGTTGGTCTGTCCTTGACCAATCAGTTTCAGGATTAGGTTTGAACTCTAGTTAGACACCTCCCGCTCAAGGGGAGGGGGTCAGGCATGAGACCCATGGAACCTGCCTGAAAAGTACAAGTTCAAGGACACTCCTGTTACCTTTGGAGGTCCCAGTCACCCTAACCTGTCACAATCCCCCCTCTGAAGAAGTAACCCTAACTGCTGTTACGGTATTGGGGCACGGAATCATTTATGAAAAAAAATCACTAGAAAATAACTATATACATGTTTCTAAGAAAACTTCAAACAAGAAGACCCACGATCCCATAGGGTGATTTTTCTCTCCCTCCCATTCTTCGGGAGGCAGAACAAGTTCTCATTGGGGAGGGGTTAAGGAGGAGTGTGGCAACATTGTTTGAGGTCTCTCTCCTAAACTCCCTCAATAGGATGAGGTAGACTGTAGCCTGTGGTCTCACAAGCACAGAGGGTACCTCAGTTCTCCACCACAGCCACAATGTCCAATGTGAGCAAGAAAATCTCACACAGTGGTGACACAGGCTGGGCCCAGGTCTTATGGACCTTGTGTGGACAAGAAGGGTGTACCCATTAACTTCTTGTTGCTGAAACAAAGGACCCAATCAGAAGCAGCTTGTGGAAGGAAAGAGTTTATTTGTGATTTACAGTGTGGAGGGGAAGTCTTACCATGACGGGGAAAGCATGTCAGGAGCAGACAACCCAGTGTCATATTTGCACATCAGCAGGAGGAAATAAAACAAGGTAAGGGTGGTAAGCAGGGCTGGGCTATAAGACCCCACCACACCCCATGGCCCACGCCCAGCACCACACCTCCTCCAGCAAAGCTCCACCTCCCAAAGACCCCCCTAGGGGATCAAGTATCAGGTTTAATCACAAACACATGAAGCTAAGGAGGACATTTTATATCCAAAACATCACAAACGGAGCTCCATCCACACAACCCACAGAAAGAACCCACACACAACCTCAAGGTTCCACTCAGTGCCCCCTGTGTGGATGTGGGTGTACTTCTGTCACAGGTTTCAGTGACACTGCCTCCTTTGGCATCATATGTGTCCAAAAACTTTTGTCCTTTGGGACAAACGGCCCCAGATGCTTGGATATAATGTGATGCCAAGGCTCTGGCATTCACACTCTTAAGAAACATGCCCTCCCTGCACTGAGGGGTTCGTTTTCACAATACCATCCAGTCCAGTCTTGAAGATGGCTTCAAATATCTTCCAACAAAGCCTCATCCCCATCTTCCCTTCTGAAAACCACATCCTGTCCTAAGTTGTGGCTCCTTTTACTGTAGGCAAAAGGATAGTTCAAGTTCCATCATGTTATAGTTCCATTTGTCACCCCAGGATAACCTTCCTTTCCCCTCCTTCATGGTGGCTGCTACGGCTTCAGACAATACTTCTCTTCATAGCCTTTGGGTGAATGAGTCTTTCTTCTCTCTCCCACTGAGGTTTGAGCCCTTCCAAAGAAGGGGATGAGGAGGGGACATCCGTTCTCCTGGTCACTCCAGGGTCAATTGTAGATACTCAGCTAAATTGGTGTGAAGGTTAAATTCTGTTGTCAACTTGACCTGTTTGTAATCTTGGGTGGGCCTCTGATGTTCACAGGAAGGCAGCCCTCTCAGTAGGGGGTAGGATGTGAGGCAGCTCAGGGAAGCTAGAAACAAATAACCCTTCCTGGGAGGGCAGTGCAGGAAGGAAATTCCAGAGATTTAGGAAGTCAACAAATCTGAGAAAGGGTTGCAAGACTTCACCCTAAGGCTACATAAAGGGGAAGGAAACCTCTCCATCCCCCTGCCTGTGTGCTCTTGTGTATGTGTGGTGCTGATGATGTTTTTTCTCTCTGTGTGTGGACTGTGAAAAGGGGTCAGCCTGTTTCACCATTATGAAACTTCCCTTGGATCTGTAGCTTCAATAAATCCTTTCCTCCCATAACTGTGCCTGGTTTGGAGGTTCATCCCAGTGGTGTTTGGCTGATTATGACAGTTAGAAACAGTTTGTTTGTACACAGTTTCCTGTGTGTGCAAACATGAATGTAGAGATGGTCCCATAGTGGGCGCCAACACAGCTGTTCCCCGAGTGGGTACAGCTCCAACCTTGTGCAGCAAGAACAAACCTGCTGACCAGCATACACTTCAGTATGTGCCTACACCCACTCTTAGGACACCCGTCATTCCTTGCTGTCTGCAATGAGGATACTGTCTCTGGCTGGTGAGGTCACTTGTGGCAGTGTTCAGAAACATTTATTGATCAGCAAACCAGCATGACTTTCCCCACTACTTAACTCTATGGATGCCTCTGTTCAGATACAACCTTGGTGGCTAAAATGTATAACACAGGGTCCCATAGACTTTCAAACCCTTAATACCCATGACGTCTGAACATAGGGACATCCCCTTCATGTGTCAGACAGGAGTGGAGCTGATGACACGATCCAAAGAGAGGCTCTGCAAGCACCTGTCTCACGCAGCATCGTTGCCGCTCCTATGTTAATGAGAGCCTTGGTGATGCTTGGCCCTCCCATGACCTTCTTGCAACAAAGCCTCATTCCCACCTTCCCTTTTGAAAACCACATCCTGTCCTAAGTTGTGGCTCATTTTACTGTAGGCAAAAGGATAGTTCAAGTACCACCATGTTGCCCACTTTGTGCACCAGGTTGCCACTTTGCCCAAGCGCTATGAATTGCATGAGAACTTCCTGGAGGCCAACACGGGATAGCCTGTGCCTGCTGGGTACTGTAGCTCAGGGTGCTAGTGATATGGATTATGATACGGGAAATCTTGGCTCAGTTACATTTGGTTTTTACCATTGAATTTTTCCCCGAGTTCGTGTCCTCTAATGCAAAAGAATTATATACAGGGACAGAAATAAATTTTATTACACATTTATTCTAATTTATTAATTTAGGAAAAGGGGAATTGGATGGGGAAGCCTCCCAGTCACCACGTGGGAAGTTATAGAATTCTCCAGCCACCAGTGTGGGGAAAACCCGTGTCAGAGAGTTTAACAGAACTGATATTGTTTCGCTAAATAAGCAGAAACAGAAAAGATAATAGCTCCCATCATGAGAAGGAGAGGTTCGTGAGGGAAAAGGTCTGGAGCCTGTGGGGTTGGCCTTACCTTTCCTAAGGCCTGGATCAGAAGTCCTTCTGCTAGCTTGCCATGTGAGGGAAGAGAGCTGCTTCCTCTAGGGAAGTTAATTTAAGTTCTCCTCAGGTGAGTCAGAGAGACAGCTGATTGGTTCATATTTGACCAATCAGCCCCTAGGTTGTATATCTAGCTAGATACCTCCCACTCAAGGGGAAGGATGTTCCCTGCAGATGCCTGACCCTGTCACACTAGGTCTTCAGCAAGTACCACTAGAAACCTGCATGAGTGGGCTAGGAGGGTCAGATGGTGACAGGATTTCAGGGAGAAAAGGCCTGGGTGGGTCTGCCACATACTCCTGTCTTTGGGGAGTGTCCTTGGAAACCCCGGCAGCAGACCCTAGCTGGATGCTTGTTAGCACCCTTCCACCTGATGGCACCAAGTTGAGACTCGTGGACAATTGACAGTACTCACGTTCAGGCTGAGCAGAGCAGGCTTGCACGTAAGTGGGAGAACGGAAAGGAGAGGCGGGCTGTTACAAGCATCAGAAAGCTTGTCCTGCATTCATTCCTCAAGTACCTCACAGTTAAACATTGCCCCATGCCATCACGTCACACCTTGAGAATAAAGATGGAGGGGCTTTGCAAAGTTGGAGTCTCTTCCACCCTGTAGTTCGACTTCGTCAAGTTTTCAGGCAGAACCCATCGGCCTTCGAGGAGGCTGAACACTGTCTGGAAATGGCACCCACCCTGCGTAAGAATTGTCCAGTTTCCCACGTACAGCCCTGCAGGCTCCTTACTTCAGCCCTCACCCTCCCTTCTATTGCATCCACAGAAGGAATTTGCTAAATGCACTTCAGAGGCAATCGATGGGAGCTGGGGAGTTTCCCACCTTTTTCTAAACAAACGCATTCCTGAGGAGTTAGTTTATTCGCAGATCGCCAGGAGCACTGATGACCTCCGGGTCCTGTTGTGCTGGTCACTCACCCAGACATCTGCCAGTAAAGATTTAGCTTCTTGTTCCGGGTGTCAGGGTTGTCAGTGGAGCCTGAACCATTTGACCAGAAGAAAAAAAACACACAGGGAGCTATTGATTACGACTTCTCGGTGTCACTTGTTCACCAGGATTTAGGTATTGATGAGGCTGTGAATGAAAACAAGCTTTTTCCCTTGTGGGCTCTGCCCAGAAGAACAAACGCAAGGTTGGAAAAAATATTCAGCCAGTTCCAGAATCAGAGGGATTCCATTATCGATCGAAAGGTCCCTTCATGTTATTTTTGTTGGAGACAAATCTATGGGTTTGGAAGTTTTATGGCTGTTGAGAAAGGGTTTGTGTAAGTTATGGATCTGGGTGTTGGACAGGTGAGATTTCAGGGCATGAGGATTTCAGCGAAGCTGTGACACCAAGAGCTTCTTGGGTATTGCTGGAAGTGACCTGGTCTGTGACAGCTGGGTAGAGAGGGTGCAGGCGCTTCTGAAATGGCCCAGGGACCCAGGAAGTCTTCAGAAATCTGCTGAGCAGACCCAGAGCAGGGTTCTGTTTCTAAGGGCAGTGTGTGTCAGGTAGTCGCCTAACAAACACACTGCTGCACACTGGCCTCGCTCTCACAGAGATTCTCATTCTGCGCCCTCCGTCCCAGTGTCCGGGATGGGACATACAAACAAAGGAGAAGAGATGTGTGCCTGCCCTGTGAGTGTATCTCCATAACCTGCTGAGAAGGATGGACGGAAGGACTCAAAGCTGAGTCACCAAATGCATGTGGGGCAGGATGGGGCCAATGGCCCCCAAATGTTGGCAGACAAGATTGGCCTCATCCAGTCAAAACTGAGGGTTGGGATTATCTGGCACTGACCTCATAAAACTGTTCCAAGACCGTTGTATCTGTTTAAAAAAGAAAACACATCAGCCAGTAAATCAGTCAGCATCCTCCATGGCTTCTTCTGTGGTCAGAATCAGGCGCTGTCAGCCACACATGGAGAGCATCTGCGTTTCACCAGTGCCTCTCCTGAGCGGTCAGCTCGCTTCCCTCATGATCATCATGCAGTTGTCTTTAAAACACACGTGGACTGCCTTCGAGCATGTCATTAGGAAAACCCAAACCAGGAGGGGCTTTGTGAGGTGATGGGAACCTACAGCACAGACCACAGGCCCACATGGTCCTGTCACCGTCATCCCAGGCTCCCCTTACGTGAGTCCTGCCACTGTGCTTGCACAGAGCTGTCAGGATGGCAGGTGGACTCGGTCTGCGCTGGTATCATTCATGCACGCTTGATGGTATGAGCTTGGCATTCTTGGCCTGGACCATTGGAGGACAGCAGGATGGGACATACAGAAGCCCAGTCCAGGGCTTTGAGAAGCACCAGGTCTGAAGAGGGAGGATGGGACAATCCAGGGGGCATACTTAGAAGGTGAATTCTGGCAGCCGAAGATGGTGGAGACCACAGGGATGCCTACATTGAGACCTCGGGGAGATGTGTGGAGGAATCAACCAGAAAGCAGAGTACTAGGGCTTGAGGTTCTGGATGTCTGTGCCTGGCAGCTTTCTCTGAAACAGCTCAGAAGCCAGTCCCATGTTCCATGCTTGGCCAGTGGAAAAGCCAGGATGTGGAGGGGTGGTGACCCAGAAGCCCCTGGCAGGGAGGAAGGGAAGAGGAAAGAGGAAGAGGAGTATACCTAGTAACAGTCCTTAGCCTGGGGTCCTGCCGGGAGTGGCTTTGTTTCCCACCCCAGCAGGGCACTTGGAGACCTAGACCTTGGGAGGGAGCCCCGCCTGAGCTCTGTGGGTCTCTGAAGCAGGTGTTCCTAACTCTAGCTGTGGTCATTGGCCGTTTGTATTCTCCTCACGGCAGCTACCATGGTGCTTGGCCCAATATTAAGAAATGGAGCTGTACGTGTGCAGCACCTTCGTTGCTGGGAACTGGCTCCCGATCATACTGAGGGAAAGGTGGTCATGTGAGCCCTCAGCTCTTGGGGAAGCATCCAGGGCAGTCCCTTCAGAAGCTACTTGTTGGGGAACTCACTCCAGGCAAAAATGTTCATTGAGCCCCAACATCCCTTACAGTGAGCACACAGAGTTTTCCCCCCTTTCTGGCCAAGTCTGGGGTCATCCCTGACTAGCTGAACAGGGTCCAAACTTCCACTGCTGCTGGAGAGAAGTGGAAGGCCAGAGATGACTCCGGCACTATGGGTCTCGAGGCTGAAGACTTTTCTAGCAATGCTCCAAGCCAAATGAGGAATGGAGGGGTGGGAGTCACCAACACATCAGCTCTGTTAGGATGAAAAGCAACCCTGGAGGAGCTGGCTCAGGCCTGTCATCTTCCAGTGAGTCCCACCAGGATGAGGTCCCATCACCGGCCCCACTTCCCCAACCAAAGCAGGCATTGACCTTCTCAAAGGGAGTCATGGCAGCGGCTTGCAAGGTGTCAGCTGGCTATTCTCATCCCATCCTCCCCTGTGGGCAAGGGGAGGTGGAGACAGGAATGTCCCTGTATAGGAAGCAGCTGGCCAGCCTCATGCACAAAGAGCAAGGACAGTCCCCAGTCTCCCGAGGGACACTGCTGAAGGAAACAGCAGCATTCCCTTCCCTTGGCAGCTGGGAGCCGGGGAAGGCAGCCTGGCTAGGATTGTGCAGATGGCTACAGGGCCAGGGAGCTCGGCCCCCATGTGCACCTGGCTCCAGATCCTTGGCCTCCAATGCAGATGGCTACATGTTTGCCTGATGCCATTACAGCCAAGGGCAATGATAGGCACTGCCACAGAGCCCAGGAAGTTAGAGCCAAGTGCCCTGTTTGGGGGATTGTCTGAATCAGGGGGAAGAAATTCCTGTGGAAGAGGACTCTGGAATGATGCCCCACTCTGATCAGGGTGACAGTTCTCACTGCAGGTAAGTCTGGGCTGGTGGCTCAGAACACACATGCCTGACCAGCATCGCCATGGAGGAGCCCGTCTTCTCCTGGTTTCCTCTCAGGGAGGAGTTGTTCCTCTCGGAGTCAGTCTGTTGCTGCAGGGAGAGCATCGATGCTCAGGTTTGTGCTTAACATTAAGGGTTAGAGGGCGGCCCCAGCCCACCTGGGTGGAAAGCCCATCACCGTGGGTGAGGGCAGCTTACTGGGATGGCGTGGCCCACTCACCGTGCCTGCCGTGTGATGGCTTCCAGTAGGAGCACCTCTGGTGGTGTGGAGGAGGGGGCTTCTCAGACAGTTCCCGAGAGAACAAGAAAACAGCCCAGCGGTGGGCACAGGCTAAAAGGCTTGGTCGGCTTTTCTTGTAAAGATCAGGGAGGGAATACTATGCTTTGACAAAGCGGCCATGGATGATGTGTAACCATGGGCATGGTTGTGTTTCAATAAAACTTTATTGATAAAACCAGAGGGTGGACAGCAGGAACCTCCTAGCCATAGCTTGCCTACCCTCAGGTGAACCAGGCCTGAACAAGTACTGTCATGTTCTGGTGACAGCCAGCATGTCTGAAAAGGTTACACCCCATGAGGAACTGGGAAAGGTGATCAGAATTTCTTGATCAGTTATTCCTCAGGTAAAACTAGGTTTCCTGTTACCAAATCTTGAGGTAAAGGGACTTTTCTGAAAGAGGCCCTCATCTCACACTTACCTAGCGCAGGTGTTCCTCCTCCATTCTCCAAGAGCCCCAGAGGCTCAAGGCGTCTGTGAGGTACGGGGAGGTGGTGCTAAGACAGTCAGCATACATCTTGCCAACTGGACACCCAGCTGGCAGGACCTCAACAGGCCTGAACCAGACTGATGGCAACATCCCTGTTTTTCAGGTCCCCATCCTCATCCCCTGCCACAGGGTAATCTGCAGTGATGGAACCATGGGTAACTACACTGGAGGACGGGCCGTGAAGGAATGGCTGCTGGCCCACGAGGGTGTCCAGGCAGGGAAGCCAGCATGCCAGGAGTTGGGTCTGGCAGGACCCAGGCTCAGAGTGCCCGGGGACTCCGCCCGCTCCCAGAGTGCCAGCCGAAATTGAGTGTTTGTATCGGGAGTAAACGTTTGACTGACACGTGGAAGGAACACGGCTTCCGAGGCGATGTGTGGTGGCACCACTATATTAAAAGAGCCGGATGTGTCCTGGGGGACGTGGCGTGGCTGCCCTTTCCTGTTTCACATTTTACAGCAGAATGAGTTCAGACGACCGGGCCCCGTGCATGTCGTCAGCTCCCTTCTCCAACACGGTTATTGTTCCATTTTTAATGTACATTAAAATGGGAGTGAGGGTGGGGAAAGCCTGGTGAGTCTTAGGACCCCTGCTCGGGGAGGGGGAAGCATCTGGCATCTGCAAGCAACAGCTGGCCACCCCAGACTGTCCACGCTGAACAGCTGACCCCTTCCCGGCAGAGCCCCCGGGTCACCCTTCCCTCCTTCCTGGCCATTTGCCCTGCTGAGATGCTGTCCCTAACATCCCGTGCTCGGTGGGCTGCCTGGGAAGTGGACCTTCTGGAAAGTTCTGAGCGTTGCTTCTCCCACTGCCAGGAAGGCATCTTCATCCACTGTCAGATAGAAAACGGCCACTTTCCAGAAGAGTTAGGGAATGTCGAGTAGCTCTTGGGGCATGAGTTGGCTGGTGCTATCCTAGGTGCCCGGGTCACCCCCAGATCACAGCCTCTCCTGCCCTCCTTGGCTCAGCCGTGGAGAGCAACCCGTCATGGCTGCTTCTGGGAGAATCAGGGAGCTATAAAGACCTCGATACCCCCACGCTGAACCTGTACATTCAAGGTCGTGTGCTGTAGCACTCAGCTCATACTGTCCCCAGCAGCGAGGACTGTTTTCAAACATGCCATGTGGCACCATCCACACTCTGATCACATCATCCCCAGGTGTGCATAAGGAAAGCAGTATGTGGCTGGAGGAACTGCACCAACTGAGCAGAATGGGGCTGAAGAGAAAGCTGGGTTATTTCTGGTGGCTTCTCTGATGGTGCAAAGGGCAGTAGGGATGTCCCAGTGGTTCACACATGTCACCGGAAACCCTGGTGAAAATACAGCTGCCTCGCGCCATAGACAAGGTTTGAATGTGCCCGTTACCTTCACACCCACAAAAACCTCAGCACTTTCTCCTCACTTACACGTGTTCTTAGGTCTGTGTCTTATGTCAGCCAAGCTATTCCCAAGTTTGTTTGTTTGTTTGTTTGTTTGTTTGTTTGTTTTTCATGAGGTAGCATGACCCAGTGTCTTCTGAGTTTGGTCATCAAGTTTCACAAAAAGAAATAATAATAATAAGGTTGACGTGCTCCTGCCGTGGGCCCATAGATTTGTGCTTTCTGGGGACATTCCAGGCTGCACACACCAGTGCACCCTGGTCTGGCCTCACTGGGGTGCTTTTGCTCTGACTGTCACTGGGAGTGGGAAGGGCCTAACTGTACAGCATGGCCGGGAAGAAGCACGGGAAGGGCCATGGTTCCCCTACATGGCACTCATGCAGGAATTGTGCCACACTGACAACTCCCAGCACTCAGGAGCCACCTTGGTTGTCCGTCGCCTGAAGGGAACCAAGTTCTGGTTCTCAAAGGCTCAGCCCTAGGCCCTGTGGCCGCCTGGGCTTTCTGTGTGTGTCCTCCAACAGAGGGCGCTGTGGCTGCAGTGTACTGGAGACCCCAACCTCAGCTCTCTCCCTCCCTCCCTCCCTCCCTCCCTCCCTCTGCTTTAGGAAGCAGTGAAGGTGGGCCCAGGGTCACACTGGCTCAGAGCTGGTCCTGCAGGCTGACCATGGGCCACCAGACCTGTGCCCTGCGCACGGCCCCTCCCTGTACCTGGGTGCCTGACATGATGGGAGCCCTCCCACCCTGTGTGAGCTCTGCATTTCCAAGTAGGGCCAGGATCTGAAAGGGGCCTGAGGTTGCACAGGCAGCGAGGGCCAAGCCCCCAGCGTGGGCCATCCACATATGGTCAGGACACTGACCCCATCGAAGCCACCAGGACGACCTGGCAGCTTCAGCCTGTTTGGGCCTGTGCCCCTGGATCAGCCAATCGCTCTCCTCTCCCAGGGTTTCATAACAGGCTCATTAGATGCCCCGAGGTAGCCAGTGACAGCGCCATGGCAGTGTATGGCTCCAAGGACGTGCTCTGCAGAGGCCGACATGAAAACGCCGGCATGGTTGCCTGGAGCAGCTCTGGCTCAGCGTGCAGCGCAGCTTGTGAAAATAAGAGGAAGAGCAAAGGCATAAAGAATCACAAAAATATTTTCCAAATAAAAAGAAATGTTGAGACAAGAGAGCTGTGTTCTTTGGCCTTGGCCCCGGGTCCCCCTCGATCCCCTCACGTGTGCATCCCGCTGTGGTGCTTTGAATGCTGGGTGGCATGTCACCACTTCCAGAGATGGAGATGACGAGATTGGACCGTGTTGGTTCCCCACTGACCATTCCAGGCTATGCACGAGGCCGAGACTTGTGAGGGCTATGCCTCCCTCCCAGATTTGTCCCCTTTAGGAAGATGACACACGTGTCACCCACTGTTCCAGACAGCTTTCTCATTGCTGCGACGAAAAACCCGACCAAAAGGCAGCTTGTGGAAGGAATGGGTTTATTTGGGATTGCAGACTCGAAGCTCCATGATGGCAGGGAAAACACACCCAGCAAGGTTCCAATTCTGAAACTGCCATCAGCTGAGGATCGAGCATTCAGAACACTTAAGTTTAAATCTCCCTTTTTACTACAATCCATTCTGTAGGTTCTGTTCCTTCATCTGTGACTCTGTCACGTGGTAAAGTGACAAGAGCCTCCGACTAACTGATTTCTGCCCAAAGCCAAGACACCATCACCTTGAGTAAGGCTGTTGTGTTGGCCAGTGCTGGGTTAGGAAGCCAAGTTCCTGTGGGAGGCATGAATGGAGGGAGGTTCCTTTGGCCAAGGCACAGGCTCATCAGGGGAAGTGGTAGGCTAGCCTGGAGGTGATAAACTAGGGTGTGTAACTGCACTTCCTACCTTCCAGAGAACTTCCCAGACCCCTCGGGCTCAGCTGTGTTCGAGATTCAAAATCCTTGGTGTCCGTGTCTTGTGTATAGTAAGCATACCTCCCTCTCTCCCATAGTCTCAACTCCTGGTCACCCCAAAGTTTTTGTTTCAGGGGCCAAGCACACCCACATAGATTTGTCCATATAGAGACGGTCTGCCCCAGCTTCATGTCCTTAGCATGCTTCTACACAAGCACCTGGAGAGCAAAAGCCCAAACTGGGCTGCTTAAAGCCCTCAGTGTTCGTGCTCAGTGGCAGCTAAGGGCTTGTGGACTGTCTCCAGAGTGGCCATTCAGGGTCCCTCCTGCAACCAGGTAAAACCCTGCTCACGGTTTCCACTGTAACCCCAGATCTAATTCTGCAAGTACAAAACAACACTGTAGACCATGTCTGCCTTCTCTCTCACATCCGCCGTGTGCCTACCTATTCCTTGGTGAGGACACAGCAGTGACTGTGTCTGGGTGTCAGGTCAGACTTTGCCACCATCAGAATGGACAGGGAGTCACAGCTGAAGCAATATGGGTCTGTCCATTTCCCTCCAGAGCAGACCAGAGATCTCAGCTCTCTGGATTTAAAGGAGGACTCCGGAGTGATAGACAGGTTGCCTTCATATGGGACACAAGGGACGGTTTATTTTTACTCTAAAGATTATCCTGGAAGCCCAAGCCTGTGCCTTCAGCCTCCACCGGCTGGGACACAGCCAGGACTCTGTTTCCAATTTGTGTGTTTCTGGCTGCTGTGGGTGCTGGATCTCAGAGGCCCTTGGGTGGGAGCGAACACTGGAAGAGAAGCGTACCCTCCTTTGCCATCTGGGTTTTTCCTCTCTACTCATGAACATATTAAATGTTTGCATTTGAGGAGCTGAAATTATTAGAGCATAGAGACAAAAAGAAAGGAAGAGAGGAAGGGCAGATGGGAGATAAAGAGGGAGAGAGAGAGGAAAAATGAAAGGGGAGGAAGAAATCGGAATTTCACGTCAGTTTTACCTACCAGTTTGAAAGATATTTGTCTTAAACAAGACTCTAGAAGTCCCCTGCCCAATGGATTCCATCTGTCTGTCTCTCTGTCCCTCTGTCTGTCTGAAGCAAAGGGGAAGTGGCAGTCAAAACTGAGGAGCGGAGGCAGAGAAACTGCAGGTCTCCAGGTGACGTCCTCGGGACCCCTTGGCTCCAGCCGCTGACAGATGGAGACTGTCTGGCCTCCATCACCCAGGGCGGCTCCAGCGAGGTCCACGGCGGGCTGGGGGTGGGGGTAGATGGGAAGTAGGAAGTGATGCTGGACCTCAAGGTGCAAATTGACAGCAGGGCCCAGCCTGACAGAGCCTCTGATTGATGAAAGGACTCTGCTAACAAGCCTTTAAAGTTTCTCATTAATGTTTTTTTTTCCTTTTCACTGAAAAAAAGCCACAAGAAAAAAAATCCACATGGATGGTAATTAAGATCGATCCTGTACAGTTTGGTGCTAACGTCGTTGGGAACTTTAAAAGATGGCAACTCCTCCTATTAAATACTCATTTCAGGCCGCCATCATATAGGTTATTGGAAGCCCCGCACTCTGAGGGGAGCATGCTCAGAGAGGCACATTTGGAGACCAAGGTGGCAGGCGGGTTCACAGGAACCTGCTTTTACTGCAGCCTGTGGACACACAGCGTCATAATCTCCAGTGCAGTGGGGTGAGGAAGGAAGAGCCAGGGGGCTGCCAGCCAGGCCTGTGGAGCACATGGTGTGCTCGCTGCCCAGGCTGGCATCCTGGCATCAGATGAGGTGGGGGTGTCTCCTCTCTCCCCCCCTTGTGTCTACGTGGCATTCAGTGCACCCACCAGTCTCCCCATGTGCAGCATTTCTGTGTGGATCCCTGGCACTTGGGATGTGTGTTCCACGTGGGTTTGTTGACTTGGGAGAAGCCCAGCTGGAAAGAGTAGGCATCACGTGATACTGGTCAACAAGTGTTGCTTTCCTGTCTTTTCATCGTCATAGCTACAAGGAGAAGTGAATGTGTGTGACTTTACACAGGCCATGAGGGAGCAGCTCAGAGTGCCATCCGGGCAGTGCTCCTCCTGGTGGGACCTGGCCCTGGTCTTCCCTGGGCTCTAGAGGAGGTGGGACCATCCCTGAGGATGCCCACTTTCTAACAGATGAGCCCTTCTGTAGCTGTGCCTGGCCTGGCATGTCCACCAGCATCTGGAGAATCCTTAGAGTCCTGCCAGACAGGGGGACCCCATCTCCATCACTGAGTGGGCTCGTGTTTTGGATCTCTCCTCCTGAATGTGTCCTCTTGGGAATTAAGCAGTCCCCACAGAGAGTTCAAGCCATTATATCCACCTGAACTGAACACCACGAGCCCACCTCACCACAGGTGTGGGAACAAGAGTCTCATACTCACTGCCCATTGGCACAGCTTTGAGGGGTGCCCTCAGTGTTCACACACAAGAAGGGATCTAAGGTGGCCTGGAGTAAAAGGGGACACATTAGGCCCCACCTTGGTCATCACCGCCTGGCCACACACCAGGCCCTGCTGGAAAGTCTCTGCATGTCCACAGATGTCTCATAACGGTTACAGCCACAGCCATCCCCTCTCCTGAGCAGTCACCTCCGAGGTGGGCAAAACTCTTATCAAATGAGTCATGGTTGAGGGATTGACATGAACCCAGGACACCCGTGTCACTGGGGCCACACCTGCCCAAGCGTCGCACTGTTGTATAGCTTCCTGGAAGATGAAGGCCCTGCTTCCCTGTGACGTACAGGCTTTGCTGTGAGACCAGGCAAGGCTCTCCACATTCCTCCTGGGAACTCACCACGGGTCTTTGGACATTACAAGACGGGGGCTTCCTGAGCTAGGCCTTACTCTGCTCATTGCTTCCTGGCAGAGTGTCAACCTAAGGCACCAGGAGGAAGCAAGGTCCCTTCCTCCAAGTGCCAAGCAGTCACTTTGGATGAGTGGAAAGTAACTAAAACTCTCCTCTCCTCCTCTCTTTACCTTCCCCATCTCCTCCTCTCCTGGAAAGAGGGAGCCCTGCAGTCCTGCAATTGTTCAGGGTCAGCATGTGCAGGGACATCAGCTGAGCAACCTGCCCTCCCTTGGTCTGAGCCAAGGTCTTGAACATGGTTCTTTCTCAAGAATGGTCCCAAGACAAGGATCCTCACTAGGGTAGCTTCTTCGCCACTCTTTTGGGTCACTTGGGAAAAGCTTTCTGCAGAATCGGGGCAGTGGCTGTGGCTGCTGTGCCCTCGGGTCCTGCACACTGGCCCTGGGTTGCAGGTGCAGAGCTCCAGCCTGGAGTCTCTCCTTTCACCTGAGCATCTTCCTGACACACCCTCCACCCAGCTTCCCCAAAGCTGGACACTTGAGGAGCACCAAGTCAGGAGAGTGGATGGAACAGAAGCCATAAGACAGACCTGGAACATACTAGAGCCAGCTCTCAGAGGAAGGCTCTAGTATGGGCTGAGGGTGGGCACTGCTGACCCACTTGGAAGTCACCCTGCATGGATGGGGGTCCTGGAGCAGGGCAGCCCCATGGACTCCACACAGTGCAGAATGGCCCTCTCCTTCATAGGTGTAGCAGACCCTTCGGGGGTCCCTTGTGCCAGGACTGGTGGCTCTTAGGAAATCCCACTCCAGGCAGTCACAGTTTCCAGGAAGTCATCGTTAGTTTCCAGGCCTCCCAGCAGGCTTTGCTTCTCTCTGGAGATGTAAGTAATCAAACCTTCCCCAAAGCCACAGGAGTTATGGTGGGATGGTGTCCCCACCTGCCTTGGGTCTTCACTGTGCCCATGGGTGAACTAAGCCCTAATTCCATGCTTTTCTGGACACCCCCGAGGGATCCTGGGTTTCTGTCCTCATTTTAATGGCTTGACCACTTGACCACAGCTGAACATTCACCACCTCTGCCTCCCATCAGACCATCGCAAAACACAGCCTTGTCAGCAGGGAAATCAAGGTGAACTTGAACTCCTTGAAAGAATCAGCCCAGTGAGCATTTCCTTGGGGTCCCCACTTGCAGCCACCTGGGGAGGAAGCAGACTCCAGACATAGCAGAGATGTCGGGGACACTGCCATTCAGCTTGGACCCAGAGTAGCAGCTGGGACACAGTGAAATCTCCAGTCTCCAGAAATAGGGGCACAAGGTGACAGCCATGAAGCCTCTTGTTCTGTGTGCTGCCTGCATCTGTCAGGGGAGGGGTAGTCCCCCTCTCACTGCCACGTTGCTGGGTGTGGAGCAGGCTGGCTCTGTGCATAGGCCACTGCCCTTGGGCCAGCTCTGCTTTCAGACGCCCAGCATCCTTTGCAATTGGGTGACTGACCATGGCAGCAGGTGCACACCCAATCCCAAACCTTCCAAACCTACTACCTCAGGCCTGGCCAGCACTTCCATGGCCACATCCCAAAGCCAGCAGAAGTCTGGCATCTGTGGAGACCAGGACATCCTACCCACAGTACTTACTGCTTTTCAATTTGAGGACTACAGAGCCACAGAAAAGTTGTCCAGGAGTGAATCCAGAATGTTCCAGCGGGTGACAAGAGGCCCCATGGGCATTGTTGGCTGCTGCTGCCGCTGAGGGCCATACAAGGGATGCGGGAGGTTGGGTGGAAGCTGGTGGCCCCACAGGCAGGCTGGTTCTTCACATCACATCACATCACGTCCACTGCCTCTGGGCTGAGCGGGTTCCTCTCAATGTGCAGGCTCTGAACCAATGCTCAAAGCAGTCCAGGCCCTGCCCTGCTCTGACTCCCTGAGGGTGCCTGGGTGCTGGGGATGAGAGGTTCTTGGTGTTCCTGCCTGAGACGCTGATGACAGAGCATGCCTCAGGGACTCCCAGAACCATCGAGAGATTTCCAAAGATCTTTAGAAACCCCAAGGCGCACCCAGAAATACAGGCAGCCGTAACACGTCTCTCCAAAGACCATGGGCAAAGCATCACGACCAATATCCAACCCAAATTCTGTTTATCAGGGCTGGGGAGGTGCTCAGTCAGTATAGGACTCACAAGCATGAAAACATGAACCTGCATTCCCAGCACCCACAAAAGTGCCAGGTGAGGCAGATACAAATGACCCCTGGGGTGGCTGGACTCTGGGTGCAGGTGGAATATCTTGTCTCAATAAATAAGGTGGAGGGCAACCGAAGATACCTAACATCCACCCACGGCCCCTACATGCATGCATATACACGTGCATGAGCACGCCACAGCACCCATGGAAATGCAGGTAAGCACACACATATGCAAGCATGCATGACACATACCCATGTAAAAAGAGAGAAAGTTGTTCATCGGATAAGGAAACGGAATCAACCTAGTCCAGGTTGGGGGGGGGGGTGCTGGTTGTGGCCTGGGAGTGACCACACGTTCCTGGCAGGTGTCTGTGCAGTGCTCTGTGGCCTGTGGGAAGTGGTGGGCGGCGGCAGCCTGTGGACAGCAGCTTACAGTGAATGCTTTTATTAGAATAAACTACGATGAGAAAATCAAGGTGTACTTAATCCAAAGTGATGGGGGGGATCCTTGAGTGTTGTGGCTACTGCTAATATAGCCCTTTCTCCTTCCCTCCCTCCCTAAAGAGAGAACCCAGCAGTCTCTATACCCATGAGACGCCAAAATGCCTAACACTGGCACTGTCCATCACCACAAGACCCGACCAACTGTGCCCTTCCCTACAGGGTGGCCGGCAGAGGAACCAGGGTGGGCCTGTGAGTAGTGTTTGAGCCCCTAGGTAAGGGTTTATGGACTGGGTGTGACTGTCTGCTTCAAGACTTCTATCCTCCAACTGAAAGCAAGGCATCAAGGCGGAGCTACGACCCCTGCACACAAACACAAGGGCCTTAATGTGACTTAGGACCAAGGGATTGAGATGCACATCTGGCATCAGCCTTGGTACCGGGAGGAAGCCACGAAAGCAGCTGGGCTCGCCCACAGGAGAGAGGAAGCTGCTCCCATTCCGTCTCCAAGCCAGGGACCTGCGTCGAGCTGGGAACACTCATTTATTTAAAGCTACTACTTCTCTGAGATGCAGAATGACATGTCTAAATATTACAACACCATGAGGTATGTAGCTGTCTCTGCTTTTCCATGCAAACAGCCCGCTGCTGGGCCAGGAAGCGATGTGACAGGTATTCTGTAGCTCCAGAAAATTGCTCTCAGATGTAGATGAACAGATTTTCACCAGAAAAGATGGAACCTTATGTGTACTGGGCCTGCGTCTGCCCTGGAGCTGCGTGTCCATACATTCCTGGTTATGAATAGCCTCCTCCCTCCATCAGAATGGCTCCCAGGGGCTCCTCCAGGTCCTTCTCTGGGCCCCTGTCTTCGCCCCAGCTTGCTCACCATGCTGGCATTAAATGTTGGCACCTCCGCAGCCACTGTGGTCTCTGGAGCTTTGTTCTCAGATGGGCAGGGCCACGCTTGAGTTTATCTCTGCTTAGGAAGGACTCACTATTTGGGGACCGGTAGACTGCTGTGGGGGAAGAGGCAAGAGTGCCCAGTGGTCAGACCAGGCCTATCCATGTCTGTATCATCCTACAAAGGCCCTACGCTCCATTGCCTAGCTTCTACAGTGGATTAGAAGGGTCCCCAAAGAAGGCGCCCCAGAGAAGGGGTCCATATCTAAACCTGGCAACTGTGGACATGAATCCCAAGTAAAGTTATGTTGGAGATCCCTGATGAGCTCTAAATCCAGTGACAAGTGTCCCTGGTAGCCTGCTGACCAGAGGAGTGCAGGGAGAAGCTACTGGCCCTCTGACCTCAGGAGCCATGGCCTTCCCTGAATAGCAGAGAAACCCCTTTCTTCTCTTTCCAGGGTTGAAAGTGGGGGGCAACGGATGTCCACCGAACAGTGGCAGACCCTTGGGGAGGTGTGTAGGTCTAGAACCAGGTTCTACAGCTTCCACATTCTCCCTGAGAAATGTATCCATGGACACTCGGAAGGTTCTAGTAAGACTCTGACAGCAAACCTCAGAGACATTTATGAGCTACGTGTGTGTGTGTGTGTGTGTGTGTGTGTGTGTGTGTGTGTGTGTGTGTACTATGCACATGTATGTGTCTTTGCATCGTCCCATAAGCTCACCTGTGATGGGGTGCCCACACCTGTGGTGGTCAGAGGGGAATAGTGAGTGTCCTTCATCACTTTCCTACCTATTCTTACTTGAGTCTGTTTGTGATCATGGAGCTTGCTGCTTTTTTGTGAGCCTCAGCAATTCTCCAGTCTCTGTTCCCCACAGGACTGAGGTTACAGGTATGTGTGGCCCACCCAGCTGATTAAGTGGGTCCTGGGGATTGAACTCAGGCCCTCATGCTTTTACAGGAAGCACTCTTAGCCACTGAGCCATCTCTCCAGCCCTGAGCTGAATTTCTTTAATGCAACCAGACAAAGGAATTCCCAGAGGTTATGCTCCTGCTGCCATGGCTGGCTTCTCTCAAACCAGCAAGGTACATTCGGACCCTTTTGGATATCACAAATACAGCCTTTCAGTTCTGAGAGGATCATTGCATGGTATCCAGACAGCTGGCCAAGCCATTCAGAAAATAAACCAACTCCAGACGCTTTGGAGATCTAAAAAGGCTCTTCCTGGAATTATTATTGCATCAGGTGAAATGCACAGGAAATGCATCCACGCCCTGTGCAGACAAGAGACATGTGAGAATGTGTGAGATCCTGGAGGGAAAGACCAACTCATGGACCTTGAGGAGCGTGGAAGGGGTGGTGCACTGGGGAGGAAGTGTGGGCAACGCCTCAAACAGGGAGACGAATCCAAAATACGTAAGAAGAAAAACCCTCGGCACCTCAAGAAAAATGTCATCCAAAGGGCAGGTGGAGAACATAGATGGGCCATTGGCAGAGGAAAGGGCACAGTGCAGCCGGCAGAAGCCTGTGGGAAGGGGGGGCTGCATGGTGGGTGGACGACATTGCCCGGAGTGATCCCCGGAGAGAAGTACCTCTTCATCCGCCATCACATCTCAAGTTAAAGCAGGAGGTAACGCCTTGTTACAATGTGGGTTTGAAGATGTCTCCAGCAACAGTGGTGCACGGGCGGACAGCACCGCAGTTGTGGGGATATCTCTGGCCACGTTGCCTTGCCAGGGAAACAGCCTGAAGTGCCCTGTGGCTATGGACTGGCCACAGGCATCCTGACGGGAACACGCAGGAAAAGTAGATCCACACTGAGGACACTCTTGAGTACCAAAGGGCGGAGGTAAGACAGCCAGGGCTCAATGTAAAGTAACGGTTTTAATTACACCTTCCGCAAACATGTAAAATGGTGGAAGAGAATTCATCAAAAATGTGATATGGAAACATCTGGGCAGGCGTTGGGGAGAATCATGGTTGTGTGTGCCTGTGAGTGTGTGCGTGGGAGTGTGTGCTCTCCACTCTTTTCCAGTGTTCTGTGACTTATATTCATGTATTTATAAGAAATAAAAGAGGCGCCGTCACTTTGATCCACGATTCTGTATTAAAGGCGTGTGTGTATGTATGTTTGTATGTATGTAGCATGCCATCTTTAAAGAGCATCCATACAGTAAGTCACGGTGGGGATTGTCTTAGCACAAGGAAATCAGGCATACTTGTATTTGTGTGCGTCACTATAGGTATTCCAAGTTTATGCATGTCTGGAATTGTTCAAATCATCACAGCACAACTGGAGCAAAGGGACATGGAAGGAGTGTTTTCAGGCCTTCTTCCTCCATGTGCAGAGCAGGTAAGCAGGAACACCCCATGAAGTCGCAGCACACAGATGCCGCAGGCTTTAATGACAAGGACTGTCTAGTGGCAATGGAACTCAGGGTGACAAGTCTCCCAGTAGAGACTGTCTTGGGAAGAGAGAAGTGAAGAACAAGAAGGGCTTCCTGGAGGGGGGGGGGGGGGTTTTGGGAGGGGAGGATGGTTCGAGAAAAGGCGTGAAGGATGTTTTAGAAAGCGCTGAGGAGGACCTGGGCAGCTGGGCCCTGCAAGAGACCAACAAGGAACCAGGAGAGGGTGGTAAGGTGGGCAGAGGGAAGACCCTCTTGCCTTGAATGCAGGACATATTCATTCAGTTCTTAAAGTCTCCAGTGGTGACCAATCACAGTAGAGTAGCACACGGCCATCGTCAACCCTACAACCATGGGACAGCAGGGACCAAGCCCTTCCCACACCTGATGGGAGTCTTCTGGGTCTATCTGGCCAGGTTCTCTTTCTAGGCAGTGCCTTTGTCCTGACAGCATTGGGGAACCTCCCTCTCCCCCATCCTGACTGTGGAGGCAGACCAAAGAGGACAGGCCCAGGATGCTAAGGAGGGCACACCCACCTTCCTCCTCTCCTCCAGAGTTGGACAACCCAGGAGAACAGAAGCCAGGTGGGTGCCTTGGTGGGCAGCGTGTGTCTGAGCCCTGCTCGAGGGAAGCCTGCCTTCTGAGCTCCCATCCTCATGTTTTACATAATTAGGTAAGTCACTTAATGTCGTGTGTCTTGTTAGAGAAGCTACTAATCCTTAGAGCTAACAGAACTAACTAATTAGTGTAGAACACTTTGAAAATATAAGAAATTCAGACGTAGAGTCTAATTGCCCAGTCCTCCTGGTATTGACACTTGTACTGAGTCTTAACAGAGCTGCGGGCCTGGCTGTATCCAGGGAATGTGGTTGGGTGGAGGTTCTGGCATAAACCTGCAGCCTCAGGACCAAAGGCCAGAGATAGAAAGAGATCCCTAAGTCCTTACTGTCCTAGAGGCTGGGGTGACCTGGGGCCCCAGAGCAGAGGAGACTGGGCTCTGGGCCTATTGGCTCTAGACCAGAAAGACACTGCTATCCAGTGACTGGGGAAGGGGGTCAGGAGTGGCCAGCCCTAGGCTTTGTCTTGGAAACTGTGTAACTGGCTGTGGTTCTGCCAACCTGTTCTACTCACAGCAGTCTCTTCTCTGCAATGGACTTGCTGGTGCCTCGTTTGCCTGGAAAGCAGAGATGAATCAGGAGACCCTGACACAGGGCCTGGAGGGCAGTGATTTCTCCTTAAAGGGGGGTTGCAGAACTTCTTCCTCGGGTTTCTCTGCCCCAGCTCCAGGGGCACATGGGTCCGTGCGGGTACGCGGCTTTTCCTCCACTACTATTGGAGGAAGACAAGCATGTTCTTTGGGGCATTGCTTCCTCGGGATGTGCGGAGCTTTCAACAAACCATTAATCTCTCTTTAAACCATGGCGACAATATTTACATTTAAGATCAAGGCGATGACTAGGTGAGGATCTCTTGGAAGTTCTTCTCACCCCTGGAAACACAGCAGCCAGTTAGGGCCATCTCCAGGGCCAGAAGCAACTGTGAGGGGGTGACAAGCCCCCCGAGTTTTGTGGTGACAGTATTCTGAAGCACGTGGCCAGCCCCCTGTCAGCAGCCTCTCACTTAGGGACACATGGTCCAGGCGCACAGTAGCTGAGCCCTTGGAACCAACATGTCTGGAAAGGGTTGGGTTTGTTGTTGTTACTTTTTTGTTTTGAGACAGGGTCTTACTATGTATCCCTAGCTGATCTACAATTTGCTATGTACAGCCTTGAACTAGCAACCCTGCTGTCTCGGTTTCCCAAGTGCTGGGATTACAGGAATGTACCATCACACTTGAGTTGGCTTTTGACATATGTATATATATATATATAT